>JAPTYR010000009.1:16944390-16956657 GCA_029814505.1 Siphamia roseigaster
AATGTAATTTTAACATGTAAAACTACATTAAGGAAAGATTGCCCTGGAGGAGAAATCCGTTGTCGCGTCAGCAACGGCAACCAGCTGGTTTGTCTGGGGAATCACGGCTCCCGGTGCCTTTTCCCTTCCACCAGGGGAGAGATAATCAATCAAAATGATACTTTGTGAAACCCCAATAACTCTGTTAAGAGGACTAAACCCCCGAAAAGTCGATTTTGCATGATATGGGCCCTTTAAGCATTTTCTGTGAAGTCTAAACATTTCAGCAAATGTATATATTCCAGTCATAACAATATTCGGTATATATTACATTAAAATGAAGTGGACGACACATTACAGACAGTCAGTTGTGTGGCCCTGTTTACTCTGGACCATGTTAATGGTTCTCTCGATAGGCTGCCCTGTAGCTGAAAAGCATCTGACGTGATGCTGGGTGATCTACTCCATTACCGCCCTGGTAAGAGCACACCACACCCATATATCTTTGTCCCCCCAAAAAGCAACCAGTCCATATGGACACAGTGTGAAGTGGGTGGCCCTTAGCAATCATCTCTGATGGACATATGTAGCTATTGCCTCAAAAACAAGCCCATGTATCATTGCAGAGCAGGAACTGAAATACTTTGGCCAAACCTAAAATCTAAGATATCAGTTGCAGAGCATGTTTGACATGCAGCCATGCAGCTGGTCGAGGCCACATGCAGACCAGATGTCACACAACAGGCTCCTTCCACCCTGAAGGCCCTCAGCCATTGGCTCTGTGGACTTTCCCGTTGGCCTGGATTCATCTTCACTGCTTGGACAAACTAACAATAGGCTGTCCTTGCATTGTGTGTGTGACTGTATGCGGTTTTCTGCCTTCCACCGTGTTTTTGTGTGCATCTTTAGAGCTGAATGGATTTATATCATAACCAACTACAAAACATTCATTCATGTGCGTGCAGGCGTGCACACCGGCAGGAATGTGTGTAGCTGCATGTGTGCATTTTTGCCAGCGTTCATGTCCAATTACTGTACCCTCAGTGTTGCTCTGTGTGCACTGCGGTCTCTTCTCCTGGCTGCTGTTCACAAAGAGAACTGTTGGAGGTTACTGGGCTTTCCCCATCACCACCAGAATACAAAACACTCACCCACTCTACTTTACAGTTTACCCGCCAATACCATTGATCTCCTTCCTACATGTGTGTATTTGCACTCATCCCATTTACCTTAAAATACATAACTGGCCACTACAAAGCCCAGTCTGTACAATGCATGTGTGCAACACAAAGAAAAGGAGATAAAGAGTATTGTTTTCAGCGTGTGTTCATGTGCATGTGTGCCTAATCATCTCCCTTTCCCTATTGTGCTGCAAAATATTTAGCCACAGAAATCATATTATCAAAGATGTATGTGTGTTTAATTTAGGGTGTGTGCGGCACAGCTGTGTCTTTCCCATCTGACATATTTGTGTTCTCATTAATATTTGATTATATTTGGCATATGCCCTCCTTATTTTTCAAGATTTGTCAAAATATTATGATGCATTTCATGGAAATGAAAAATAAAAAATTTAAATGTAGTTTTGTTTTGCATTCTTCTATTTCTTTTCCTTTAGTGATGAAGGTCATTGAAAAAGATAGTAAAAATAGATGAATGGGTTCCTTACACACCATAATAGAAACCTAAGCTTCAAACGCCTGGCGAGTGCAGCGGTTTTCCCGGCAAAACCTATCGACTTCTGAGCACAACATTTGGTAGAAGGCTTTCATCCAGTTTGAGCAGTACCATGACTGCATGTGTTTGTTTGTAGCTTGGGTGGCCCCAGTGGGAATCAAACCCATAATCATAGTCTTGGTCTTCAAATTAAGAAGTGTATATACACACTATTAAGCTTTGAGACCACATCCAATCAATTTTAAGACATCAGAAGGGTGGAGCGCACTGAGGGACTGACCGAGGGTCACCTGGTTTGACAAATGTGGGTACAGTTACACTTGTTGCTTTGACTTTAATCTTTGGTCAAGTTTACTGGCACGATAGGACTATCATCAGTTGACGATCCTGACCGCATGTAGAAGTGGATATTATTTTCAAATGCGGTGCAGTACAGTAGCTTTGATACAATCCAACATACATACAACAACGTACAGTATTCATATACTCTATAATATAATATACAACATTTAAAGAATAAATGAAACAACATAGAAGCTAAATAAAACGACAGCCAATGCATACCAGTATATGCTTATTTTTAATGTTCACACATCACATAATATGCCCAGTACACAACCACTGCTGCAACTTATTCATCTTTAATTTCATGTGTCATTAAACTTGCATAAAAAGCAAATGTAGCACATCAGTGAAATACTGACGCAGCGAACACTAGTGACAGAACCACACGTTCCAAAACCAGCCAACAGTAGCATTCTGGTGCTGAAGAGGAAAACTGTCAAGTTTTTCAGAAAATTAACTTCCTGTGGTGTGTCTAATCCATCTATCAACAGTTAAGAGAGATCGTGAACTTTTCACCCTTCATCTTGCCTTATAAGCTTCCATCTGACGACATCATGGATGACCACTGGAAACCCAAATTATACAGCAGCTAGGGGCCACTGACAGCCATAATTACACTGTTAGCATCATCAGAGAAACGCACAGTGAGAGGCATATCCTACTTGGAGCCAAGCCAGATAAAAAGAGAAGCACTGATGAAGGTATGAGTAGACAAGGTACTGGGGGTGAAAGACATGGATGTGTAGAGAAACTAATGCGATGAGCCAAATCATAAAATAGGGAAGTTACCCATTTTCATCAAGATCAAACAGACTAAATCACTGCCAGCGCTGAAGCTTCGCTAAACTTCACCTCTCCGTAAAAACACAACGGTATAGATAAAAACTCCATATATTTATAATGGTTAAAACTGGCTCATCTGATAACATTATGTAATCTATGCCAGTAAAGCCCATCTGAAGCAAGTTGAGAGAAGAACTTGTACTTATGTGGAGCACAGATGATCTTAACCAATTTTATAATAGAAAACATGTGTTATTTAACAGATGTTATCATCGTCGGTGAAATAAACATCAGCACTAAACACATGCCCATCAGTAAGAGTGGTGATACACAAGCCGCTGGTTCAGGAAAACAGACCACACTGGCCTCATCCAGCAACACAAGAAAGACCAAGTGAAAAATCCAGATGTTTACTGGTGATGGTGATATTTAGGAAGTGCAGTTGCAGTTATTCAGGCCTTTTCTTGATCTTTGCTCCCAGAATGTCAGCCCACTTATCACTCCTTTAATATGGTAGGACTTGGCACACGATCATCATCTTTGATATTTTATGGAGTACAGTAGGACCACTCCTTTGGCTCAATTGGATTATAAGACTCACGAATTGTGCTCTTTCCCCTCCAAGGACATGCCTGTTGTCAAAATAATATCCAGAATACTATGAAATGATGACGGAGAGCCTTGGTTGAACAGAAGGAACTGAAGTGACAGATGATAGATGGGCTGTAGCAGCATAACTACAGAGTTCACACACCTGACAGAAATAGTCTTAAAACCTAGCATGCATGCTTTCCATATGAGCTTGTAATGAGACAGACTAGTGGGTTTGTTAGATATATTAATGCAGATGAATGCATATAGAGCAAATTAATAAAAAAATTAAAAAAAATTGGAGCTTTTATCATAAAATCAGGCAGGTTGATCTACCTTTCACAAATAGAGATTTATTTTCAGGTAACACTAAAAGATATATATTAAATAAAATAAAAAATAAACAGCAGATAGGCCCAAAACCAGCCTCTCTAAACACATAGCACGATTAAAATGTGTCGTAGCAGACCTCTATTGCAGCGTTAGTACAAAAATCCAACCAGAACAAATTAGTGCCTGTATTTAAATAACTTACAATATTGGAGACACTGACTGTGGTGTATCTCAAAATGCAAAGAAAAAAGAGAGTCAGCGTTTGGGTTGCCTGAGGTCAGCTTTAAATTCATGGCATAAGGAGAAGAGCCATGACACAAAGGGACCAAACCACACTACACCATGGCTTATCCAACAGGCACATGGCTTCAGTTAACTGTAGAGCGCAGGTGGTCTGCGGGGGGATTCCAGCTCCTGGAAATATGTGTGCATGTGTGTATGCGTGTATGTGTGTGTGTTCCTGTAATATGAAATGTGTCCTTTTTTTGTCCTATGCAAAGATAGAGCAAAAGGTTATGAACATGCATTACTGAAAGCTTCATAATTGGATTTAAAAGTATCTCCAGAAATGCAACCGGTTTGATGATATTCAAGATTAATATCCAATATTAAAAGTTTCAGATAAAATTTAACAACCTATTCATGTGTGTGTGAGCATATGTTTAACATACAAACCCCTGGTAAGATTTTAATGCTTTATGGTCAATTAACTGCACCCAGACAGTCTGCACATGAACTGTAAACCAAGCAGAATTTGTTGACAGCTTTCAATGATATTTTCGCCCCATGATGTTTATGTCATGCCAAGTTATAAAAGGGGAAAGACTTGTTAGCTATGTTCTCACGACCTAACAATACAGAAATGAAACAAGAAGAGTTAGATTCTGCAGTATGTACTCTATAAAAAAACATCCTAAAACTGAAAAAGTCTTGTGGAAAAACAGTAGTTGAACATGTCTGACTTCTTTACTCACATAAGCATAAAGATAAGCTTGCAAAATAAAATTTGCATGTGGTTTTAATATGACTCGTTCAATAACAACTTCAAACAAAGGTGCACAGTTTTTTTTTTTTTGTTTTTTTTTTTGCAAACGTGCTTTCTGCTTTGTGTTTGGTAATCTCTGTACATACACTGGATCAATGAGTCCACATGAACACCCCCTCACACACACTTCTGCTATCAGTGCTACTGTTGATGGAAAAAGGGAAGTCAGCGTGCGGAAGCAGCTTCCAGAGGTAATCGTTGTTTTCTGAATAAACGTTTGTACTTGTTTGTTTAAAACATGTTGATCCCATCCCCTCACACACACCCTCTTTATATTTCCCTCCCCCTACCACACTCACTTCCCCACCTTTACTCCAGTGTTTGCCTACGAACAAAAAAAGAAAACATGTGGAGTCTCTCTGCCCCGGTGACCACTTTAGTTTTCCCTCCTGTCTGCATGTGAAGCTACACCAAGGTTTAGGGAAGTAGGTGATGCTAATCCCAACGGCTATGCAAGAGAGTTAAGGAGAGGAGGTGTAAAGATAAAGAGATAGCAGATAGTAGATAATAACACAAGGGTTTCAGTACAGTCGGGGATTAGTGGTTGGCTTAATAGATGCATGGATGGATGGATGGATGGATGGATGGATGGATGGATGGATGGATGGATGGATGGATGGATGGATTGGATGACATGACAGATATGACAAAACCTCAACTTTCCACTAAAGGTTGCTATTTATATTTGGAAACACTTATTCCTTGACAAAAACAAAAAAGCCTCACAACTATATGTCTGATGCTTGTTCCACTGACATCACTATGGGCAAGATCCCAAACAAAAATTACATCTTTTCAGACAATTGACTGCAACCACATGTGTCAGAAGCATGCAGGGAAACAGGAAGCGCCACAGGTGTAGTCTGTTGGAGATCTGGGCCAAAACAATGATTCACATAAACTTCTCTAAACCCCTTTGATGCAAAGTTGTCTCACTGACAGACTGAAGGAATGATTAGTGGATAAACAGAGGCAGAAATGTGATTCAGAGGAAGGCAGATTGACTTAGTGGCTGGATACTGACAGGCCAGGCTGACAGTGGTTTGACGCCTGAGTCATTAGTTGGCTTAATGTTTGTAAATGACGAGCAGAGCTTAATGATGGATAAAGCAGAGAATACGATGTCAAACGCTATAAAAAAAAAGAAAAAGAAATAACATATGACTATTTAAGGCAAGTGTGGAGTAACTACTGCTAAGCTGAAGGAACTATTTTGCATTGATGACATCATATTAAATGGTATTTTAAAGTAGACAAACAGATACACTTAACATTCTATTCCACTGCCTGCAAACCTGCTCTACACACCACATTTCCTGCATAAAGCACAAAGTAAGATCTATCACAGCTTCTCTCTGACACACATACAAATGCTCACATTGGACGTGAGGTCAGATAGAAGGCCCAGTGTTTAGTGACGTGTCTCTGCCCAGATATGCATCTATACCCGAACATATGCAAAAACTGCAAAAGCCCCAGGCGGCACAGCATGCAAAACACACCAAGGGAAACAACTGCTGCTCACTCAGGGACATGCATTGAGAGGCATTGTACAAATTGGTGCAATGACAGAGCCATGTTAAATACCATCTGCTGGCTGCACGCCTTATTCTATTTTGAGTGTGTAAAATTCCACTCATTTCAAGTGTTCATAACTCAAACAACTCTGTGTCTTCCTCTTTGAAATATCACACATCTTGTCACCACAACTCCCCGACTAAACATTGTTTACTACAATCCAAATCCACAGAAACAACACTTTACCATAAGCATTCTACAATACAGAAGCATTACAAAATTATAGACTCGGAAGCTAAATATTGACTGAACATCTCTCAGAAACAGCCTGAATAACACTTTAGTATTAATACAGCAATACAGTTTTATTATGTAGGGCTGTGTGGGATGAATTATATTGCCAGGTGTTTCTGTTATTTTGTATACACTCTGTTCACTGTAACTGGATTTAGGTGTTTTTCACCTTCATTGTCAGCTGGAATTTCACAGCAGAAAAACAAAAACAGAAATCATTTTACCTGATGCTGTGGGATACTTAAATAGAGTTTTTTTTTTCCTTTAAATGTATACTAAACGTGTGACACATGCAGGTATAAGTTACACTGAATATGAGAGGATACATATAAATACTTTCCTGTCTGTACCTATCAAATAAACTATAAAAAAAAGATAGTATACACATGATAAATATTAATATCAGCTGTTATAAAAGCGTAATTTCTCCGGGGACATAGTGAACCTGAAGCTCACATAATAATTTGGCCCCTGTGATACCTGCATGGACCCGTGCCGTGGAGCGGGTGCGTAAACTGAGATTTGCGCGTCGCCAACTACGCATTCCCTGCCTCTATATTTCCCAACATCTGGACAAAGATAAAACACAAAAGTAAAAGTGAAATCCACTGTGAAACATCTTGAACCGCGTATTCCAACAATTCCATCCCAGTCCCTCTGTAATAACATTAGGTTAAAAAATAAGAAAAGGGAAAAAAAAAACACTCCATTGGTTAAAATAACGTATCCTTCAGCTGCAGAGAAAAGGATCTGAAGAGACGCGCTGCACAAACGCTGGTTACTCACCACAATCAATTTCATGGCCGGGTTGGATTTCGCTATCCGAGCGCTCATCTCCACTGCGTAAAAGTGAACTGTGATTGGGTCTCCATCACAGATCACTACTTATACAGCACTGGGAGAGAGAGGGAGAGAGAGGCGCAGTATGTGCCCACCCACCACGCAGTCCTTCCAAAGCACAGCCTCCCTTTCTATCTGTCTGTCTGTGTGTCACTTTCCCCTCAGTCCTAAAAATAATCCCTTGCATCCTCCCGAGTTTAGTGAGGAGTGAAGGACATAGGACACATGCAAGGATAGAAAGGGAGGACTGAATGCAGCATCCAGAGGTTGACAAAGGAAACCTGGGGAGTCACACAAGAGCTTAAAAATCCTGAAAACGTATGTGTAATGTTGTTGTTAATTTTTATTTTTATTTTTTTTTAGAGGCATGCAAACAATATATAACCTCACTCTGATATATAAGAAAGTGTGATGGTAACATGAGTCTTTTGTTTGTTTGTTTGTGTTTAGTTCTCCCTAAATTCTAATAATTTGGATGTCAGACACATTCCTTTTTTATTCCTATTTATGCACCCCGCAATCACCTGTCAATCAGTCAATCAATATTTATTTATAGAATCCTTTACAAGACTTAAAGTGATCAAAGTGCATTCCAATAAAATCAAAGCATATCCCAGACATCATTACTGTCATTATCACTCATTGCCTATATGAAAAGGGACAGTGACTAAATATGAATTAGTTACACTTTATTCATTGAGAATAAGTCAAATTCTTACAATAATTTCACAAGAAAATGTAAAAAAAAAAAAAAAAAAAAACTATTTTTGCATTGTTTATAAGATACAATGTATAAAGAGAAGCAACGCTTAAACTTTTTCCAACTACTGAAGCATTGTGGTTGACGACTAAAGTGATGAAGTAATACTCCGCAGTAACTATCTCCATATGGCTATTTTAAACTATGCAGTGTTAAACATGTCTCTCCTTCTGCATTTAGGAATCATCTGTAAGCCAGTGTGTGTCAGACTGTGGCTATAATCAGTATAAATGAAGAAACCTTTGCCAGGATAAATGTTTCTGTCTGACCCACTGGTCCTGATTTGACAACCTGCACTACGTCTGCTTATTTGAATGAGCCAGAACTCATTTGGGGAAACTAGTTCTGCTTATTTGAGCACTGCTGAAGGACCTTGTCGTTGTCTCAGAGTGGATAGACAATAGAGAGCACATATAGAGCAAACAACTGTGAGCCGTCACTACCTACATCTAGTAAAGACATTTTTCTGTTATATTCCATAGACTTGCATCTCAGACTTAAATATAAATCAAGCAAATGTGATCTTATCTGACTGCATTGACATTTGAGCACTGCTATTGATTTTGATATAACTAATATGGAACTGTGGAAAAATTATTAGACCAACCAAAGCAATGAATATGTAATTAAGTACTAACTGCTGTATGTATTATGTGACTAAAACAGACAGAAAAGAAAACATAGAATGCCTAAAAGCAATGCCATTTTGATGTAAGAACTTCAGTGATTTTGGTTATTATCAAGAAACCCATGGAAAATGGATAGATATCAGCTCTGAAATTAAACTATTATAAGCCATTTTTTGTTGTCATCATTATATTTGTCCAAACAAATGTAGCTTTAGTAGTACCAGGCATTAAAATGAATGAGAAATCAAACAAAACAAGGGTGGTCAAATATTTTTTTTCTGTGACTACTTAAAAAAAAAAAAAACAGAAGTGAATTTTAACGTTCTATCACTACTTTGAGAAAATGAAGCGAAGGAAGGTTACGTCATCTCAACAGAATAAATATTTAAATAATAACCTCAACCTCAAACTACACTTTATAGCTTAATGACTTTACTCAATAGACAATCATGTCTTGTCAAATGGTTTTGAGCTGCACTAGTTATCAGCTAAATGTCATATAACTGAAGTTAGGTATCATCAAAGGATTACAAAAAGATTTTACACATGCAATATCTACTGGCAAATCCAGAGCACACCTGTTCACACTTCAGCTTCCCGCTCTGTCTTTAAGTTTTTAAGCCTGAAGAAGTTGGAGTTGAGTGACCCGGTGAATGCTGGATATGTCACAGACAAAAGAAAACCATAAAGGGCACATCCCACACAATGATCTAAATACATGATGTTTATAAAAGGGAACTGGTGTCGAAGTCACTAAAAAAAAATCTGCTTTTCCATTTGTCTTTCTGTTAATTCTTACACTGTAACCCATGCAGTGACGACATATGACGAAAAGTCAGACAGCTGACGCGAGCAAACGAAAGCACAAGACGTCAACGTCATCAGAGCAAAATACACATTCACCCACGTACGGGTCTACAAAGCATGCGAGGGAGATCGCAGTGGTGAGGTCACAGCTCACCACAGGATGACTGAACACACGCTGAAACAAATACCAGAACAGAAAAGCACATATCTCTCAGCATCAAGGTCAAGGTTTACCACAACAATGGCGCAACGGAAAATGGACATTTATGCTTTTATACACTCGTACTGGACATGCACGTTCACACACTCACATGCATAAATGACAAGTTCTTCTACTGTGAGTTGGCAATGAGGTCTCTAGCGTACGAATTGGGTAAACGTGGGCGACGTGAGGTGAACCAGACGCTACAGTGACCCTTCACACATGTGGACAAACGCACATATACACACAGGCTGGCAAATATATCAACATAAGTAAATTGCTCACTTTCCATGTGTCCATAAATTATTGTCTGGTTTTGGCCTTCCACCAGTGATGCAACGTTTTGAATGCTTTAAAATATCTTCTCAGCCTTTCCTTTGCTGTAGCAGTAGAACAAAATAGGCCATGAAATTGTGTGGATATAAACATGAGTGTGCACAGGAGAATTTTTTAGTGAGGTTAAACAAATGTACACTCTGTAGCAACAAATTTTACAAATATACTGTATGTAGCCCCACCCCCCTAAAAAAACAGGTCAAATAAAAGACTCATAAGGGACTGTATGTGTTTAACCCTGTTATTATTATCCCGACCCCGTAAGAGGAGAGGGGTATTGATTTGGGTTCATTTTTTTGTCTGTTTGTCAGCAACTTTATGCATAAAATACTTGAACAATTTCCATGAAATTTTCAGGAAAGGTGCAAACTGATCCAGAATAGTGCTCCAATAAATTTTAGTGATTGCAGGTCAAAGGTCAAGGTCGGGTTCACCAAAAATACATTTTCACAATAATCAGATATTTCCTTGTCCTTCCTGTATACTCAGTTTTGCATAAAGCTCCTTTTTGTTCTTACTGTTGATGTGCATTGACATCAGAACCTTAAAGGACAAATTTGAAGACTCTAGATCAAAGGTCACAGTAAAGGTCAAAATGAAATTTTGGATATAACTTTTGAACTATTAATTTTACAGACTTCCAATGAGCACCAAAATGCTAGTCTTTCAATTCTGCATCTTGTGTGTATAGATTTTGACCTATAGTTGACCCAAGAGGTTGGAGGTCACTGGATCAATACCTAGAAAACTAAAAAGGACTATAACAGAAAAATGAGTTGGGATAGAGACTTAATTACTATTATTGACAGATAAGAAACCTGGCATGGGATTCAAAATGGTGTTATGACATTTGACCTTGAGTGACACTGAAATGTTACAATCAAGGTCACATGATTTTAAATGGTTGTAACTCCAAAAAGAGTGGTGATAAGTAATCAATTACTATTGTTGACAGATAGGAAACAACATATAGGCTCCAAAATAACATCATGACCTTTGACCTTGTGTGACCTTGAAAGGTAAAACCCATAGTCTCATGTTTTGAGAGGTAGATATCCATTAAAAGCTAAAATGCTTGCGAGGGCCGGGGTTTGTTGTGCCCGGCACCTCTTGTTAATTCTTGATCTAAACACATACACTCACCAGTCACTTTATTAGGCACACCTGTCCAACTGCTCATTGATGCAAATTTCTAATCAGCTAATCACATGGCAGCAACTCAATGCATTTAGGCATATAGACATGGTCAAGACAATCTGCTGCAGTTCAAACCGAGCATCAGAATGGGGAAGAAAGGTGATTTAAGTGACTTTGAATGTGGCATGGCTGTTGGTGCCAGACGGGCATTTCAGAAACTGCTGATCTACTGGGATTTTCACACACAATCATCTCTAGGGTTTACAGAGAATGGCCTGAAGAAGAGAAAATTTCCGGTGAGCAGCAGTTCTGTGGGCATTGTTGATGCCAGAGGTCAGAGGAGAACGACCAGCCTGGTTCGAGCTGATAGAAAGGCAACAGTAACTCAAATAACACTGGTTCCAACCAAGGTCTGCAGAAGAGCAACTCTGAACGCACAACACATGGAACCTTGAAACAGATGGGCTACACCAAGTGTCACTCCTGTCAGCTAAGAACAGGAAACTGAAGCTACAATTCGCACAGGTTCACCCTAATTGGACAATAGAAGATTAGAAAAACGTTGCCTGGTCTGATGAGTCTCGATTTCTGCTGCGACTTTTGGATGGTAGGGTCAGAATTTGGCATCAACAACATAAAAGCATGGATCCATCCTGTCTTGTATGAACGGTTCAGGCTGATTGTGGTGGTGTAATGGTGTGGGGGATATTTTCTTGGCACTCTTTGGGCCCCTTAGTACCAATTGAACATTGTTGCAACACCACAGCCTACCTGAGTATTGTTGCTGACCATGTCCATCCATTTATGACCACAGTGTAACCATCTCTTGATTGCTACTTCCAGCAGGATAACGTGCCATGTCATAAAGCTCCAATCATCTCAGACTAGTTTCTTGAACATGACAATGAGTTCACTGTTCTCCAGTGGCCTCCACAGTCACCAGATCGCAATCCAATAGAGCACCTCTGGGATGTGGTGGAATGGGAGATTC
>JAPTYR010000009.1:17076682-17090318 GCA_029814505.1 Siphamia roseigaster
GTCGGTCAGTCGGGCTGTGTTTACAATAACTCAAAATCTTATGAACAGATTTTGCTGAAATTTTCAGGAAACGTTGAGGATGGTCAAAGGAACAAATGATTCAGTATTGGAGATGATCTGGAAAAATCCTGGATTCTGGATCACTTGGATTATTGACCAAAGTTAATCAAATTTGAAATACTTAATTAGAGTCAGGTTCTCTATCAGACCACTTAGTCTCATCCAGATCTGATCCAGATTGTGAAATTTAGGACAGGTTTTTTTTTTTTTTTTTAATGGGGGTTATCCTTACAGTTTGGTGTACTGTGCATTTAATATTAGAGGTAGAAACTTCTAACAAATGTCATTGTATTGCTGAGGCAATTCCGCATCAGGAATATGTCAACGGATTAGGTCCATCTTTAATATCTGAAGAGCGAGATCCAGAAGAAAACTGCCATCATCAAAAAAGAGAATTTTGTGAATAACTACTGAACTGGCAACATGAATCCACTTGCTAGAGGTACATTTTCATGGTCAAGGAATCTAAAGATGTAGACAAAATAATTGTAGGGACTGTTATTTTAGGTGTAAATTCCAATATGGGGGGAAACTGAGCTGCTTGGCAGAGGTCTGCGCTCTCTGAGTGCTTTTTTTTTTTTTTTTTTCAGTTTTACAATGCTTTTTCTTGTCATGGTTTTGGCATTTTGGAACATATCTACAATTTCATCTGTTAGAATTCAGGCTGCAGAATGGCAATAGTATACTGACACATTCTGTTACCCATTTCTGCCCCATTTAGTCCACATATGTAAACTTCTTACTTTTTTTGAAAAGTTCATGTGTCACAGTATGTCATCAGTCATTTATCTCTGTGCTGAATCTTGGTACTATATCAGCACTGTTCTCCACACCTGGAGTCACATGACAGACAGGAATGAAGACGTGCTGGAAATGGTGCTTAAAGTGAAGTAAATAAGAAGATAAAGAAAGAAAGGGATGGTTTGAGGACAAGCAGACAAGAGAAACAAAATAAGTGAAAATTAGTGCAGAAGGGGAAAATAAAAATAACCACACGAGAAGACATTTAGGGAGATACTGATTACAGGAGAGAAGAGTGAGGTAAAGGAGAGACTTGTAATGCGAGTCTTCTGCTTTAAGATTTGGGATGCATTTCACTGCATTGCAGTAGTACACTCATCCACAATGTATGTCCAAGTACAGCCACTTTAAGTTCATTATCTTAACTAAAAGTTATAGTGGATATCATGGCAGTCATGAGTATAATCCACTTGTATACTACCTGTGTTGATGATACTGTCACCGTACCCAATGTCTGCTCTCTGTACCTCAGACACTGGCTGCAGGATTTTTGGTGACTCATTTGACTATCATTTGACTACCTTTGCACACAGTTTTAACTGGCTAAACTAAAATCAAGGCCCTCCCCTTTGTCATTGTCCTATCTCTTCTGACAGTTGTACCTATGCTACTTTGCAGTAAGAATGCACATTGGGAGTGCAGATTTTATACTGGCTTGAAGTTAACATTCAACATTCATGTCCTTTTATTATCTGGAGGGAGTTCATGACCATAGAGCCAGGGCTGAACCTACAAAATGTCAGCACATGCTATAAACCTGGTATTCACACTGTCAACACTGTCAATTTGTTACAGCACAAGTGTATTACAACAGGAAGCACAATTGCCATTGTCATATAAAAAGCCACACTGGACATAACATTAACCATTACTCACAGCACCAGTCAGTTCAGTTTTTTTTAATTTCATACCTATATGTACAGACTGTTCCAATGTAACAACACAAGCTGCGGTTCAAATCATTTACACAACACTTTTACAGTACTTGAAAATAGCCAGCCTTATTTTATCCTTCTGAAAACCACTTTGCTTTTCAACTCCTTCACTCATCTTTTTCTCATCTTTCCTTTATCCTCATTTCCTCCTCCTTCTGTCTTTGGATGACAGCTGAAGTCAGATGGGTCTGAGTATTTGTGCGTCAGCACAGTCACACTGCAGCAGGTGCATGTGTTTGCTCGCCCACACATTTGCATGTGCTGGTGCCCATTGAGGCTAGACTTGCTGACTGTTGAGTGTGTAAGACAGGCAAAATGACTTTCTGTCAGCAGCTCCTGATGAATGAAGAGAGGTAAGTTAGGCTCCCATTACAAGCCATTGACCTTGAGAACCATGTCGACTGTAACATTGCACCTTTCCTAACTTGACCCCTTCTACTAAAAAAAGCATAGCAGATTTAATAACTGATAGATTGGTCAGTTATTGATTTATCAATGCATGCATTCACCTTTCCCAAGTCCCTAATAAAACAGACTTCTTACAGTAAAACGCCTCACAGAAATCCACCACTTCCTTTTTTGTGCTTCATAGAATTACAGTAGACTTCCAGACTGAAAGCGCAGACAAATAAATCAATGAATGAAATGCTAGCCTGAATCTGTGCAATGTGGGTGGCTCCATCTGGACATACCAACTGCTCAGCTAGGACTGTGTGTGTGAGAGAGATATATACAGCGTGTTTTTAAAGACACTGGTATGCAAAATTTACTGGAAAGGTATGTCTTCACACAGATGCACAGTAACGTAAAATTTTTCGGGTGGTGTTGATATATGAAATGTCTCTCCAAAACATTTTTGTTGGACACCTAAGCAAGTATAAAACATGCACAACATTTTGGAAAACTTCCAGCTTTTGTTTTCGAACATAGAAAAGCAGCAGCTCTTTTTTTGGTTGGAGAGCAAGAGGGAGAACTTTTTTATATTTAGCCACCTTGGTGTGGTCATAGCCTTAATGCTTTCTCTAGCTCTCTAATTAGCTGGTGAACAGATTGCCTTACCTCTGTCCAGCTGGGTAAGTTTATGTGCATGAGTGTGCATCCAGCTGTATGGTCTCCACTCTCTTATCAGTGTAACCACTGGCCCATAGTTAACGGCAACCATCTGGTGCCCATACACAGGGCTACCCAGATTCTCTGATCATAATGTCAGAACTACCCATGCCAAATCACTGTTTTTTTCCCCATTTATCATCCTCCCTATTTTCTCTGCAGTAGTTCTCCTCATAATTTTGTTTTTACATTTTCTTGCCCAAGCAATTTCTTAATGGTTGCAGATAGTAATGTTTTGATGTTTAATGTGTATCTGTTGGAAGCTTTTTCTATTTTATACTACTGTGACCATTGTGTGTCCCTCTCTTTACATTTTTGCAAATTTTTTTAAGTGATGCTACCAAAACGCAGATGTTAAAATGACATTTGCAGATAGAACAGGTTTAAATTTTGCTGAAGAAAGTAACCCATCTCTTCAGATATGTTATACCCCAGGCAAATATAGTTCATTCCTGTGGGATTATACTACCGCTGGAGCCTGATTGAACTGAGAGAATTATACAGTATCATATTGCTAGTATCACATTGGCTTCCTACAGCGTTGATCCCTTATTGATGGTTTCAGATAGCATTGAATAATGTCAGATTCTTACAGTGAACTGAAAAGTAATCCGGTTGTAGAAATGCAGACAAAGGAAGACATTTTGTCTTTCTACCTGTGTTAAATCCATGAAAGAGCAGGGGTAACACAGCCTTCTACCTATGGGAATATTGTCTAGCAGGCACCTTTTAACATGTGCCTTTATGAGGAAAAGAAATTGCCAAAGTACAAAGCAGTTATGTTAACTAAATGATCAGTAAATTATTGTGTACTTGTATTAAGCTTCAAAACTTGTAGCAGTTTGTTCAAGATGAGAGCTTAGGACAAACAATTAACCTTTAAAATGCTGTCCTTTTAAAGTGCTGGTTCTCTCATGCTTTTCACAAAGTGCATAAAAACACACACACAAAGACACACACTCTCTGTGTCAGCACAGTGTGACATTCTTCACAGTCTGGAAGGGTGTTAAGGACGGGGATAGACTTGGCAACTCGACATCAAGTGGCCATACTGTCTCTCTCTTTCTCCTTCTCTCTACACACAAACTAAAAAAGTGTCACCTCTGTAACAAATGTCCCTATTGGCTGTTCACACACCAGTTCCCACAGAAAGCTAGAATACCCCAGAATAAGGCAGAATCTTTTTAGGAGGATTCTTTTAGATTTGTATCACAACAAGACACCCATTCATTGACCCTCATTCAATGTTATGATCTAAAAACGACATTATGACTGTAAGTCTTGTGGATGCACATGTGTCTGCAGAAAAAAAACATTTACATCATATTGTTTTCACTAAAGCCGGTCATTTCTGATTGGCTGTAGCCTTGAGTATTCTGGTCAGTGTTAGTATTTACTCAGAATTGTAAATGCCGCCTTCCTTCTCACTGTGCTTTAAGAGTTTGTAGTGTCTTTGACTGAATGACTGCTTAAGTGTGTTTTTAAACTGGTTTCAAGTGTTGGTGGTGCAGGTGTAATTATAAGCTTCCAAAACAACCATGTTACACAGACACTATTTCTATTGACAGCCAAGAATGCTGCTACACACACATAAAGTTTTGGTCTACACTGACAGTTGGAGCGTGTGTGTGTGTGTGTGTGTGTGTGTGTGTGTGTGTGTGTGTGTGTGAGTGTGTGCGCGTGCGGGCATGTGTATATGTGTGTGTTTTTGTGTGGCAGACAGCTGGAGCTGCCAGTGTGGCTATTTCTATCCGGGGGTCACACGGTGCTAGACAGAGTAGACGATGTGTTGTGTGTTAGCGGCCACTTTATCCTTAGAGCAACAAAGCAACTCTTCACAAACATCTCAGATCAGTCTGATATAGAGTTTCAGCCAACATTGTGATAAATAACCCAACTGCATGCATGCAAAAGTGTGGGTTCTTAAAAGGTGAAGGCAATATTTTTTAAATATAAATGATAATAGTATTCAGTCCGTGTTCCATTTTATGTTTCATTGTAAAAATATTCGCTCTCTGGCACAAAAAAATGTTTTTTGGAAATTTAAAGTGTGGAGCCCAGTGATTTGGGCAGTATTACTACATAAACCAGTTTGTATTGGAATTGTTAGTTGTTTTTTTTTCTGTTCTCATACCTCACATTACTCAGCTGTCCTAAACATTTCACTGAGCTATATGTGTGAAATTGTGTCATTTTGCATGTTTTGCTTAAATCTGAAGTCCAAGACCACAGGATGTCAAGTCTGATTATTGGCAGATGCACCCAGAGCACATCCATAGTCTGTTTGGGTGACTTGGAGGACTTGTGTTTCTATGGCAACTGGCAGTCATGGTCAGAGGCTACATTGACATGCTATGTGCAGTGAGAGATAGAAACGAGGTCAGAGCAGAGAGATAACTTTCTGTCATTCTAACTATCTAATAATCTAATTTGCTGACATTTTTTAAATTCAGTACAGTACTTTTATCATGAAGTTTTTATATGTAAGCTTTACATTCCTGCCATTGTAGTATTAGCTGGTACATTTTTGAAAAGGAAAAATATTTAATGAAACTGCTCAACTATTAAAATAGAAAAAAGGTCATGACATGAACCTGACATGGGAGTAGCTGTGTGTAATCTATTTAACACACTCATAATGGTGCACCTGTGCAGAAAGCCAAAACATATTTCCTCTCCTCGAGTCTGCCCCATATCAAATCCAGAAGTAGCTGTGGGTGGGGTAGTGGCAAATGAATAATCTGTTGAAACCAAACTCTTCCCCTGACAGCTCAGCTAGGGACTGAGAACTTTTGCCAGCATTTTATCGTCTGCATTTCTCCCCCTCTTCTTAGCCCTGTGGCCTCCCGGTGCCACTGTGGCATCTATCTGCCACACCCTTGACAAACAGTCATAATCGGGGAATGGTGGGCAGATAAATAGATGGATAGGATGACTAAAACAAGTCAACGCAGGAATGAATGAGCATTATGGGATTGTGTAACAGAAAGGGCTTTTTGGCAACTAGTAGCCACACCCTCTGTAATAATAAGCACACATGGTATAGACGCATGGATGATTGAATGGATTGAAAAGTTCAGCTCGTAATGGTCTCAGTGGGAGTGCGTATGAGGTGTATACTACATATTTTTAATAGGCGCAGGAAAGTTTTCATTTTCACCCTCGTGTGACCTTAATTTATTCACAGTCATCGTTGTGTTATTTGTGTTGCAGGCCAAATGAAGGGTCCCTTTTTGTTCTTTCCAACTTCTGCTGGACTAAGCGGCATTTTGCGTGCATGTGTGTTGTAAATCTCAGTGTGTGGGTTAATGTAGTTGAGTGACAGCCCTGTGTGCGTGTCTCCGCATGAAGCAAGGCCTATGCTGACAGCAGAATGGCTCGCTCTGTTGGAGAGGATTCACACTTCACATCAGATCATTGCAAGCAAACTGTCTCTGAAACACACAGAAATACCCTGAACACAGTCTCAAACACGAAGTCTCTGCCCCCACCCTTTCTTTCATGCATACACCAACACATACAGACACAGTCACACACAGTAGTGCTCTAGTCCCACAGAGAAACCAGCTAGTCACACTGAGCTGCCAGACAATAGTTCTGTCAATCAACGTCAAAGCCCTGCTTAGCGGTCCCGCCTGAGGCCCTCGGTGGACAGCTAGTTAGTCCTTGTGAAGGAGAGTGACACTAGCTTCAAGCGCATTTAGCAGGCTCTGGCTGCAACTTCCTATCACTCCCCTTGACCTGAAATTGTGCAATTCGTAACACAGTGTTGGCGACCGATTCCCACAGTTTTCAGCTGCTGTGGGGAGAGTGGGGTCACTGAGTTTAATTCAGTTCTAGTAAATAAATTATGTCCAGCTGTAAAGTCACTATTAATTAGTATGAGCATAATTCTACTGTATCCCAGTGTTATTACAAAGGGATAGTGTGAGAAATGCTAACCTTTCAGTTTTTGTCATGTAGATAGTTTCAAACGGGAGAATTTTTTTTTCTTTGATAATGCTAACCTAAATCTTGTATGTTTTTTAATATCTTTCAGGAGGCACCAGAGACATCGGATCGGCGCTGACCCGGATGTGTATGAGACATCGCAGCATCGAGTCCAAACTCAAGCAGTTTTCTATGTAAAGAACAAGTCATTTCTTCCCTTTGTTTTTAACTATTCAGTATATGTGCATGAACCTACTCACATGCTGTGTTGTAATCCATTTCTGCGGTTTCTGAGCATGTATAATGCTCATAACGCTGCCGCATTTCAGCATGTTTTTTGTGCTCTCATGAAAGCCGCCAGCAGCACAATTTTTTTTTTTTTTTAGACTTTTAGATAAACATTCTGAGTGGGTTGAAGTTCATTTCCTCCTGCATTTTTTCCTATATTTATAATTCGTAGTTAATGTATTTTGACCCAAGTCATTTCCCTAGAAGTACAACTCCAATTAAATGTATCTGTATTTGGATTGTGGTCTCATATTCTGTATCCTGTATCCTCCATGTTTTGATGATATGTGTGTGCTTCTGCCAATGAGAACACCCCTCATAGTGGAATGCAGGGAAAGAGACGATTTGTCTGGCACTACAAGCATCTGTAATGTTTCAGTAGTTCCACACATCTCCTTCTCACACACACACGCACACGCACACACACACACACACACACACACACACACACACACACGCACACTGCACAGACAAGGGGCTCTCTAATTTCGGATGGCATTTCAGCAGAGATTCCTCTTGGATCTCCATAGCAGGGGCTGAACACAGGGGGGCTGTGGTCACCACCCACTGACACACAGACACATACGCACAGTCTCATTTAAGAAATCTCTGCAGGATGGAGGAGCCTAATTTTAGTTTCATGCACTAAGCCTGCAGCTGCCCGACTCCCAGCCTCTTAAACACACTCACAAACACATCTTGGGAGATGGGGACAGTTGGGTAATGATTGACAGACAGGACTGCACCAGTCTCTTATTTCCTCCTGTGATGCACAGCTCGAAACAAGCAGGACGTTTTTCTCTATTTTCTGCCCTTTGTTAATGATTAATGAACAAAACCATGGGCAGCCCAGACAGAAAGGCAAACAAGTACTAATGATTTTTATGAGCAACATCTGTCTGTAACTTTAATCATATGATGGATTAGTGATAAGTTCAGCAGTGTGAGCTTATTAAATGTGAAGAAAATGAAAATATGTAAGGCTGCTGCATGTAAACAATATGTGCATAATTAATTTGTCCCATATCATTCATTAAACCTTAAATTTGTAGTGTATTCAATGGACTTTAAGACTTGGGACTATTTTTGTGGTTGCTTCAAAATGATTTTTTTCCCTCTACATTTAACCTTTCCTATGTAATTTATCACTATTTGTACATTTTGCATTTTTCAGTAAAAAGTGTGATATTTTCCTGCATTTAATTTATTGATAATGTAGATATTCAAGCTCAAAATAAATTGATGTACTAATGTGCCCTTGAGCAAGGCACTTAACCCCCCACATTTGTTCCCTTGGTGCCAGACATGGCCAGCCCACTGCTCCTAGCATGCAGTATGTGACACATGATCTAGTGATGGGTTAAAGGCGGAAGAAAAATTTCGGCATGTGGTGCATGTTTACATGTGACAAACTGTTATTGACAAAATAAAGATTCTATTCTATCATAACAGAGAAAAGATGAAGAAAAGGTGACATTTTAAGCAAACTATATCTTTAAGCGATGTCGAAAACAAGTGACTCCAAGCACTACTATGTATTAAATTACATGTTTTTGTTTTATAGTTGAATCAGTGTTGTAAAAGATGATGGTGTTTCCACCATGTTTTACTTTGATTAGTTGTTCGAAGGATATTCAGTTTTAGATCAGAAGGTGATTTCGGTTGCTGCTGTTTAGGCCTATAGGTGTTCAAAACTTAGCTCTGAATATTCTCTCACAATATTGTGTAGGATATCAGGCTGATCAAAAGTGGGTAATCTGTGGATTTTTTTTTCAGGGGTTTCTTGGAAAGTCTGATCAGCCCTTTACAAGAGCAAATGGAGGAGTGGAAAAGGGGAGTCAACACTTTGGATAAGGACCATGCTAAAGGTACAACAGACAACGTTAATTGAATATGTCATGTATAGGAAACATCAGAATCTACACAGCTATAATATATATATATGTACATACTGTGCACCTACTGTAACCCTGTCTCTCTGACCCAGAATATAAAAGAGCTCGCCAAGAAATTAAAAAGAAGTCTTCAGACACACTGAAACTTCAGAAGAAAGCAAAGAAAGGTAAGGAAAGAATGGAATTCTTACATTATATTTTACAGGAATGACAATATGAAATACAATGAGAATTAACCCTCTTCCTCACAAACACTTACTATTAGTAAGGTGCAGAGACCCTAAAGGTTAGGTGCATGGATTGTGTCTAGAGAGTAGATTAAGTTTATCTTAAGAAAAAATAAAGTCCAGCAGCTCAGCTTCCTGCAGATTACACCAAAATACAAGGCTTGCTTTTACTTGTAAAGTATGCACCTGGTCATTGGTAGCCCTTGAGGTAGATTTTCAGCTTAGCAGAAGTAAAGTCCTTTTGTCTTTAAGTGTTCAGCTTTGAGCACTAAAATGAAACATCTGCTCAGTTCTTCAGATCAGAACACTGGGCGTCAAAAGGGTTTATTTGCAGAATCAGGGAAAAACATTCTTTTTTTTTATTTCAGAAGGAGAAAATGGGGAGGTGATCAAATTGGGTATACGGTTATATTTACCTGACAGGAGTGATGTAGTTAGAAGCCGTTTGTTCTTTCGGATTAGACTTTTGTCCAAACATTACCTTACATGGTGAACACAGTCTGAGAACTGCAGAGGCTTCCCGTCTGCAGCTCTCTTGGCACAGTCTCTACATGCATTCACCTACCTAGAAAAAGAAAAGGGATTTGATGAACACTGGATTATTGTAGTATATTTTGGGATGTTGACAGTTTCTGGTTGGAATAAACGCATGCAGCACATTCCAAAAGTCAACAGATGTTTATGAAAACTTAAGAAATCTTAGTGAAGAGTTAAAGGTGCAGCTGGATTTTCTTCCTAATGTGTGTGTAGCACATCATATGTAGAAACTTAAAAATCTTACACAGACATTGAAACATTTCTTTACAGTACTGTCATGATTAGTCATTGGTGTTTGGTTCTGGCACACTTTTAGTTGACTTGGATGTTTTTCCTTTCCTTGTTGACATGTGGTTCTGATACCATCTCTCTCCTTTTGCTGCACTGCAGCTGATAATCTGGGTAAGTCAGTCTGAGATGTAGACACTGTCCAGGTTGTTTCCTTTGCTATACTGCTTAACCAACAATCTTTGGTTGCATTTTTAATAAACCACGAATAATTTATTAATGAACATAGTATGTATGTAAATGCTACAAAGTATTGGCATGACCTTTTTTTTCACCGATTAAGTTACTCCTGTTTATCTACAGTTTCCACAGTCAGATTCATGTCAAACATGAATGCGTATTGTCCCTTATGGGTTTTTACCTGAAGGTAACAGGAACCCTGGGTTTATCCTTATTACCATAGGTTCCTCTACCTCATCTCTCTTGTTTTCTTGTGGTTTTTCTCATTCACTCTGTAGTAGTTTTGCATCAGGCTGGCTCTGCGATAATACAAAGAGTGACTTTCATTTAGTTGTCCTGGGTTAGAAGCCACAACTCAATAAACACCTGAGAAATGAAGTGTTCTCAAACAAGAAACTAAGTCAGTATCATATCAGAGACACTAAAACTGAGCCAAGGCTTTAACCCACCCAGATTCAATTACAGATGTTAATTTCTTTAGAGGATCAATTATGTAACACAGTAATATTATTATACCTTGACCTATGAAGGATAAAGAAAAGACCATGTAAATGAGGGGCTCAGAGCTTTCAGCAACTTGATAGAAACTGAGCGGCTCATGTTGTATTCTGCTCTCTGTGCTTTACTTGTCCAATTTGTAGTGTTAGAATAATTTCTGCAAATTCTCTTTTATTGTTGAGCATGACATTAGATTATATTAAACTACAGGATAATATTATTGCTTTCGGCAACACTTAAAAGTAATACTTTGGCAAAAGGGACATAACATTAGAAACCTTGTTACAGTAATACTTAAGTAAGAACCATAGAGCATTATGTAGCATTTATACACAGATGGGTACGCAGAAACATGAGGGAGCTTTTTTGTCTTACACTCAAACATTTAAATCAGATTTAGATTGTGCTTCTTGTTATAGTCATAGGACCTGAAAGAAATAACACCCCATCTGTCTTGTGTCTGTGCTTGATTCTAATGTTTGATATGTGTCTTGTGAGGGTGTTTTTGTGCCCTGAGACCTCAGCCTCACTAAGAAACAGTCTGTGACTGCAACCTAATGTAATCATTAGTCATGTGAAAGCTAGAGAAGCTAATCTCATTTGTGTACGCACACATGTGCAGACAGTGAGCTAGTGTAACGCCCACTGTATTCATCTTGGTTCAGTCAGTGAATTCCTGCCAAGCTAAGTTCAGTAAAAACAACCATTGCATATCAGTGGGATCCATGAAACTTTAAGATTTAAAATTTTCACAGATATTTTCAACACTTTTAGCCATCTCACACATGGCTCCGTTCTTGTCGATCAAATACACATAATACAAAACTGTATTTTCTAATGTGGTTGACGTACGAATGGACTAATTAAATTAAACTAATTATTAAACCAGAACTTCTCTGTCGTTATGTTGTTATCTGAATGGACTTTCAAGTGATGTAGAGTGGCATGTGTGTTGCTACACATCAACAGCATATTACATCTAAGTACAATATATTATTTGTTTGTCAGAGGCACTAATTTTCTTTTAATTAAAAACTTGAATAACAGCGTGTGAAATATGTTTCAGGGTGAATTTGTTTCCAATGGAGTTGGTAATTACAAATGAATTGAACCTCAGTTTTATTCAGTGGTAGAGGAGGAAGTAGAGGTCACCAGCAGTGCCATGTCATTCACAGCTCAGACACACAGAATTGCAAACATATTACACATAGTGGGGATAAAAACAAAACCTAAGAGCAGCCCATAACAGACACAAAGCTGTAACATAACAGAAGCTTAAGTTCAGTACTAACGACCCCTTTGCTCACCACAAGCTGTCATTTCATGCCAGGATGTGCCTTCATTGTCTGCACTGTAACAGTACACTGTATAATGAGTTCTTATCTAACTGAATTATGGGGCCTCTGTGCTTTGCTTGAACCAAGAGGAAACCTCAGGGTTCATACTGGTCTTTAGATTTACTCTGTTTACTTTTATAGTACGTGAGGTTGGTGTTAGTCACTAGTACACTTTGTTCACCTGACCGAAAAATATATACCTTTTAGTCATCATTACGTCCTTCTCATGCTACCTGAACAAAGGTCAACAGCATTTGGTCAAACATCGTCTTGACCAATGTGTTGTTTACTTATTTTACTTAGTCAGTTGTTTTTATATGAGCACTATGAGTTTATAATTTGTTAATAATTAACCTGTAATTTTATCTTAAGTGACTAAACTCCATTATCACTCACTGTGCTTTAAAGGGAATTCATTTTCCAATTATTTGCTAGAAAGAAAGTATTGAAACGTATTCATGCTAGCACATAAATTATGACTGGGCAAGGCCAGTCTTTACCAAAAGTCAATGTAAAAATAATTTGATGCTGACGTTTAGCATTTTAAAATCCTTTTCAAGTTAGGCATGGCCAGCACAAAAGAATAACAAAGAAAAAACGTGAATTTCCCCTCAGTCTGTACCTCAACTTATAGTAGTGTCTTTCCAAAACCACGTTGGTTATGTTGAGAATGTAGTCTGCCGAGACTTAAACGAGTAGGAGAAAACCAGAATGCAGTATGTGGCCTCGTTTCGCCACATTTCAGGGAGACACTACAGCATCACTGACTTTAGGATTTAAAAAGCTGCTTTTCTAGCCCAAAGTTGAAAACAAAACACCCTGCTCACACCAAAATCTGATGAAGTGTTGTGATATATATGTGTGACCTAAGTGTTACCTTTGAATATGCAGCAGACTGAGGAAAAACCATGCTACAATTATATCTTTTCCACTTTGCAAACAGTTCATACTCTGCATAATAGGTTATATGTAGTATGAACTACTGTACACTCACACATAACTCACATTCCACAGATACCAAAGAACGTCTGGTAAATAGATTTCATATAGTGTGGTTCATATGGAAACACAGGCTGTCTTGCTTTGTCAACAATGCCAATCTCTGAAAATAAATCACAGTGCCCCTGCCCCACGTTATTCCTTATTGTCTAAGTCTTCCATTTTTTTTTTAGCATTTCATTTCCAACAGGTTCTTAATAAAGTCATTTCCATTTGGCTAGCCAGTTTGGTGTCTTTTTGAAGACTCATAGATTTAAGTCCCATAGCCTTGGTTATAAACATGTTATGTTAAGATTACTCTAATCAATAGAAAAACATTTGCTTCATTCTGCCTTAAAATACTTAGGAGTCCTATTTCATTTCATTTCTTTGAGAACCCCACTGAGACCCAGAGATTAAAAAAATGAGTCGGATCTAATTACTCTCAGCATTTTGATATAAGTGGATGTATAATGACAGCAACATTTTCCATTCTGTGTGTGTGTGTGTGTGTGTGTGTGTGTGTGTGTGTGTGTGTGTGTGTGTGAGTGAGTGTGTGTGTGTGTGTGTGT
>JAPTYR010000009.1:17096500-17110132 GCA_029814505.1 Siphamia roseigaster
CCTGTATTGTTATTGTGTCCCACCTCTGTTGCACAGTACCACAGACTGTTTTTTGCTTCTTTTTTTTATCTGTTTATCCTTTGAGTGATTTACCCCATTATCTCTTTTGTATTTCTTCTGTTGTCGTTATCATCCCTCCTCCCGCCGATGCACACACATCCAGTTGTCCAATGGTTTTGACCACTGCAGCCCAGCCAGTTCCCCATACCTGCATAGCAACGGATCAGGCACTGCGTTCCCTTTTTTCCCTCCGCCCTCTTCATCCTCCCCTTCATCCTCGTGCCCCACCCGTTCATGGTCACGTCCTGCCTCGGCCTTGCTCCCAGACTTCCCTCACTATTGCACGATGGGTTCCCCCATGGTGCCTTCATCCCGAGTTCCCACCTGGAAGGTCTGTTCATCTGTTTTGATGTCCATCTTTTCCCTCCTACTTTGTTCAACATGCAAAAATGTTTAATTTTCACTACATTTAGATATTCTGTATAGAAGGAACAGTTTGAACATTTCATCACCACCTGTTCACAAAGAAATGATAGAAAACATAAAGACTGATGGTAAATGCACTTCTTTACAGGACTGGGCTAAGCCAGGACCTTATGACCAACCAATGGTCAACACATTGAGGAGGAAGAAAGATAAGGACACTTCGGCTTTGGTGGACACTAATGGTAATGTGAGCAGTGATTACAGCCCTCCGTCAGCCTCCACCTCAAACTCACCAGCAGCTCCAGCTGCGTTACAAGCACCAATCCCACCAGCCTCAATGGAGGAGAACAACAGGACTGTGACCGCTCCACTCAAGGTCAGTTTCAGTTTCACCGTGTTTCAGAGTCAACATGTAAAGCTGTCTGTGTTGCTTCAGTTACAGACAACCTCACATTGAACCTGTAACAGGCCAATGTTATTATAGTCGTGGCATTCAGGCCACATGAATGAGCCTCCCACTGCTAATGTTCCCATTTAATGACTTAAATGAGTTGTACCTAATGATTTTAATGACTTTAATGAATTGTTCCTGGCTGAATCCAATCAGTCAGACTTCAGGCTGTTACTGAGCTCTATTTTTCATTGGTTTGGTTTTGCTACTTTAGGCTGGTGATATTGAGTCCCATGAGGAACTGGCTCTGGCCTTATCCAGAGGTCTAGAGCTGGATGCCCAGAGGTCCAGCAGAGACTCTATTCAGTGCTCTAGTGGCTACAGCACTCAGACCAACACACCCTGTTGCTCTGAAGACACTATACCCTCACAAGGTAACACGGAATTACAATTAAAGAGTGACACTATCCCAGTTCAGTTAAAGTCTTTAGTCACCTTTAACCTTTGAGCTTCACTCTGAATTTACATGAATATGTGTTTGATGCTCTTTTGTGAGTGGACTGACAGCTTCACTCTTCTCTTTTCTGTAGTATCAGACTATGATTATTTCTCAATGGCTGGAGACCAGGAGACTGAGCAACAGGCTGACTTTGACAAGTCCTCCACCATCCCCAGAAACAGTGACATTGGCCAGTCTTACAGACGCATGTTCCAAACTAAGCGACCAGCCTCTACAGCCGGTCTGCCCAGCACACAGGCTCCTTATCCGGTCCAGGGGGCCTACCCACCAGGGGCTTATCCCCCTACACCTATCCACACAGGGGGTTACCCCCCCAGCCCTACTGGGGCTTATCCTTCCACCCCTACAGGTACAGACTGCATCTGTCAAAGATATGAGTATATAAAACATAATGAAATTAAACACCATTTACAATTCACTTCACAGTTTATGTGGATCCTCAAAGCGCCTTAGAAAATTTAAAATATAATAATCAGATTTGTGTGCCATAAAATGTTTTTAAATGCATTTAAATTATTTTAACAGACCTTAAAAGTGAATTTCTGTTACTTTTATGAAGTTGCAGTAACTTACTTTCACTTGAATACTTTCAATTGAAAGTATTTTGGTGTATTGCTCATATAGTGAAAAATCTCCAAAATGAAACTAACACAGTCAGTTACCACCAAATGAAACTCCTGTTCAACATAATTGGATTATTTGTTAAAATTGGTTTTGTTAAAGTTCCTTTCACTTAATGTGGTTAATTGCAACTTCCACAAGATCTGCTTTGATAACAGTTCAAAAACCACTTTGTTCAAGAAAATTAGGATATAAAGGTATTAGGGGTGCATGGTCAGAAAAGTCAAAAAAATTAGGCTGATATAAAAAATTATCAACAAAAGCCTGTCATAAACCATTATTGTTCTGTATGTATATTGGGAGGTGTCATTAAGTCCTATCCTTTGTACTTCTTCCCAGTTCTGAAGTGAAATAGCTTCATAATGGTATTTAATTAAACCTTGGGTACATATTTTTTGCATAAAACCTGAATATTTTCAGTTTTCTGTCATTTATGATGTATGTTATTTAAATGAATACTTTGTTCTGTTCTGACAGGTTCCTCCTGTTCAGGTCAGGGATATTACTCTGCATCCGGCTCCCATAATGCCTCTGGTTCATACTCTACAGGCCACGGTCCAGTTATCGTCACCCCTGGGGTTGCTACAATTCGCCGCACCCCGTCTTCTAAACCATCTGCCCGACGCTCAGGCTCCGTGGTTGGAACAGGGCCCATCCCTATTCGTACTCCGGTTGTTCCAGTAAAAATCCCCACAGTACCCGATATGTCAGGAGCAGTTAACGGGAGCAGGAGTGCAGAGGAGGTGGACGGAGGAGGAGAGAGTCCTGACTCACCGACATATTCTGGAGTAGAAGAAGCCAGCCCGCTGCCTGTGGCGTCGTGGAGCGGTCAAGCTACAACCAACCCTCCCACTGTGACCCAAGCCAACCAGCTGAGCCAGCAGCACGAGGAGGGAGGCGCAGAGGAGGTGGGCGAAGGCCTGGAAGGAGAGTCCGAAGGGAACATGCTTGTGGCCATACGCAAAGGAGTAAAGCTCAAGAGAACCCTCACTAATGACCGCTCAGCTCCACGCATCGCATGACGACATACATGAAATACAACCGCCTCAGGCTCCAGAAGTGAGGTCATCACCGGGGTTAATGGCTTTGGAAAACGCCGCTTATGGAGACATGATGTACAGAATCAGATGACTTATTCACCTCTGAGAACACCTCAGTATGTGTTCACCTTCATAACGGCTCAGAGAAGCAATTACAGCCTGCTATTGTTCAAGTGATGAATGTCAGCCAAGTCACATCTCCCATTTAGCTTACGATGGCTGTATGTAAAACTAGAAGAAATATGTCCCGACTCTACCTGGATCACTAGCACAATGAGTCTGTTGATAAGATCTCATTTCTAAAAAGGAGAATAGAGGATTTTGGTGTCAGCACTAAAATTAAAATGTTGTTTTTTTTTGTTTTTTTTTTGAGAATTTCTGAGCCTGCAGCTGAATAATAAAGTACAAAACATATGGACGTTTTTGGTGATTAATACCAGAGGGCAGTGCAGCATTATACCACGTCTTCATTTATTTAAGAGGAAAACGTTCCCCTTATTCTACTGTAGTAAAGAACTGTGTATTCCATGTGTAAGCATTTAACATTGAGTGACTGCAGTGTACCATCATAGACAAATCATCATTCAGACCCACTAATATCTTGGCAGATGCAGAGCAATAAGCAGCGCAAGTACAACACAGCAATATTCATGTGCGGCATAAAGTAATGGCTCCAGTGGTCATTTTCTCGTTACTTCATTTGGCAGCCCCTGGACTGAATTGGCTGCGTACTTGGAGGGACGCCCTAATGGCTGCATAAAGGTGCTGTGCTGTTTTCTACTGGTCCACTTAAACGGCAGTGGGAGTGGACAGGGATACAAACAGGAGAGACAGCTCTTCTTCATGGAGAGGATGGGACAATGTGTTGGTGCCTGAGCTTCAACCAAGTAAAAGATGCAGGAGACACAATGTGACTAAGGTATCGGAGCTGACATGACAAGTTCCTGACCTGTTTGGTTTGAGTTCCTTTCATATTGGCAGGATTTGTAAATACTTTTACACGAGTCTGTGCTTCTCACGCTCTGCTTCTACAGAGTGCCAAAACCATTCAGTTAATAGTCAATGAGTTTTTATTTTTGATAGCTAATTCTATCAAAATAGAACTCCACATTCATTAATGGACTTTGCAATCTGTATCACTTTCCTTGTTTCCATGATGAATCTTCGAGATAATCTGCGATATCTACATGCTGAGCTTTGTAGAAGTCCTTGTTTGTGTTCATATATATTAGTCTTTTCTTTTTTTTTTGTAGCATTAACTAGCCATTCTGCAACTTGCTGCGCATTGATTGCTCACAACATTACTAATAGAACGTCAAAGTACAGATGTGCCATGTCACAAATTCAGCATTTATTCAAATTTATATATTATTATTATTATTATTATTATTACTAATAATAATAAACATTTTATAGAAGAGAGTACGACAAAATATTTTTGATGTTTTGAACATTATGAGTTATAAGCTGCATTTGGTGTTGCCATACTGTTTCTGTTGTCCGTCTGGTTGCGGTTATGTTCACTTCTGTTGTGTAGCATGCATGTTTATGTGCTCTGATGTTTCTCCACCTGTTGTCTGACGCCACTTCACTGTAGTTTTAATGTCATTTGTGTTGTAATAGTATCAAAGGCAATAAGCCTGTTTAATACAGATTTTGTTTCAGTAAGAGTAGGAAATCACATCGAAACACATCATTACAGGTTAATCTATTTTCGTTTTTATCCACAACTATAGCATGTATTGGGATTTTGAGGCTTTTCCTCGGACTGCAGCATTGAAAACTATTGGCTTAAAGCAATTAGTGTAACTGAGTTAGAGTCTGTATCTGTGTTTCAGTTCAAGCACTGTGAGACCATGGCTACTTCAAGATGTATGAAACTGTATATATTGTTTAGCTGTATGAGTTAGTCTAGGAACTCACATGTTTAATTTATTTTCTTTGTTAGTCTTTAAATTGACCTGTCTTTCTCAACTTTTCTTTATTTTTTTATACTTATAAAATGTCAGAGCAATAGAGGGTTGTTTTTTTTTTTTTTTTCTTTATCCATGCATGTACTATCTGACGTGTTGCAGATCAGTTTTAGCACCAGAGAAATGTTCGTGACCGTCCTGCTACAATTCACTTATGGGTCCTTTATTTCACACACACACACAAGTATGAAGTGTGTTTTAAAAGCAGCACAAATACTGGTTGGTATTTGTTTTCATTTATGGTTTGTTCTAGAGTAAACTCCTACAGTATTATGAGTACAGACATGGAGGCAAATGGAGTTTCTGTGATGCAGAACTGACTCCATTTGTGTTTCACGAAAGTCATTTTCTTTAAATTTCACAGCTGAAACATTTACTGCATTCAGGAGCTCCATTCTCTTTAAAGAAATAAATGTGTGGGTTTTGTTTTAAAGGGACTGAGCTGAAACAGAACTGCGAGGACCTGCTTAAATTTCCAGCAACATGCAAAACAGGTTCTGTTCTCAGACTTAATTTTGATATGTTATATTTTATACCCATTTATCTTAATTTGACACATCGTTGGGAGTTAATAGTTTATTTTAGTTTATTGCCCATTGTCACTGACCCTTTGTTTCCCAAAGATGACATGGAAGGAAAATTGATCCATTTGTTTTTGATTGATATATTTGTGATATAATTAAAAGAATAATAACAAGGATGAAAAGAGGACATAGCAGAGTTGTTGTTGCTGTGCCATACTGATCAGATTCCCCAATACTGTTAAATCTGAACTGAAGACATTACAACTGACGCATTTTAGGGAAACCCAGCATTGAGATCTTGATAAATAGTATTAATGTTTTGTCTTCACTCTTTTTTCCCCGTCCATATGTCAAAAACATATATTGTCAACCTGTAGTTTCCATATTTAAATTGCTAGCATAAATATATATTATATCAGAGTTGCCAAATGTCAGTATATCCCATAAATAAGACGTTTATAGATCGTGAGGGTTTGAAAGTACACTTAAATCTGGTTTGTAGTTTAGATTTTAGGTTATTTTTCCGTCCAAGGAGAGTTGACCTCTCTAATGGGTTCCTGTACAGTTCAACAGGTGACAATGCAGTTTGTTTCAGGAAGTAAAAGGTTGTTATTTTTTGTGTAATGACAGCTTTAGCAATACAATAAAAAAAATCTAAATTTTGCTTTGACTCACTGACTTTTTTAATCAATTCTTTTATTTATTTATTCAGGAATTCAGTCTTATAATATGAAATGATGACGATCTAGACACAAAGATGTAAAAATAATTTGATATTTGGATAACAGTACATTATAGATGCACTATTTTATTTTATTATAGTTGAAAAAATAACGGGGTGTACATTTTTTATATATATATAATTCACACTATACAATCACAATCTGTATGAACTGTTATTTTTTTTTTGTCTTTTCCTGATCTTCATAATTAACCCCACGCGTCATGACTGTGCATCATCCATATTGCACTGCTGCCCTTTGGCCACCAGGGGTCACCATTGTCCGAACTTTTCTCCTCCAGTTACACACCACTCCTCCCATCTGCAAGCAAAAGGGGAAAAAAAGTACAGCCTAAATAATGAATCATCTTTCACATAACAAAACAAAAAACATAACACGATAAACTAAACCAGAAAAGACATGAATCGCAAGTAAAACAAACACAAATCTCAGTCCTTTGCTTCATGAATGTACCTCCTCCTTTTCTTCATCAGGACAAATAACTTCCACATGGTGTCATATTTTCTAGGGGTGTGGACTGTAAATGGATAAACCGCCCCGTGGGTATAATAGCTGGGCAGTGGGAGGAATGGGCACACACCCAGAAGACTAACAAAAGAATACACTGGGTAGAATCTTGCATAAAACATTATTTTACATCTGAAGCAGAACAGAGGAAATGTTTATTCTCACTGTTGGTTTAGCAGCAGACTCTTAAAGCCAAAAGAGAAAGACTGACGTTATCACACAAAAATATAGTGAAAATATTTCAGCCTTACATGCAGAAGTGGGGTCAAAAATAACCCTACGCTTGTTTTTTTTTGTTTTGTAATATCTTTGTAATTCACATTTTTAAAATAATTTATAGTCCATGTTTTCCTCTAATGAGGCCATTTGAATTTGTATGCAGTGGAAGAAATCTAAATCTTACCAAGTGTATTTTTGTCATTTCTAGTATATAGTCTAATAGAGTTACATCTAGGAAGTATAAAAACATATTTTTAGACAATAGATCTGGAAAATCTTATTTCAAGAAATCTTATACCAAGATCATTTTCACTTGTTCCATTGGCAGATGCTTAATTCAAGCAAAAATATTTTCTATTAGATTTTTTTAGACAGGGATTTTTTTTCCCAGTGAACCGAAAGACATTTTTTTTAGAATTTACAGCATAAAACACATTCATTTGGGGTGATTTTTGAGCCAACTCATATTAAAGTGTAGATCCTGTTAGGTCATACATCTAAGGGTTAAAAAGAAAACACTGAAAATGTCCAAAAGCCTAAATCTGTACAGAGATAGAAGAAATGAAGAGCTCTTTTCCATAACACTATAAATCCATTTTCAAAAATATTCCAAAATTCAGTGTTTTTATAGTCTATTTATTGCTAATATCGCTGAAATCTGTTTTATAATGTTTACATTTGTTCTGAAAATACCACATAACATTAAACCAGTTCCAATTTTTCCAAATGCTATCATAAAATTTGATTTAAAAAATACAAGAAAAAATAGGAATAAAATGGCTTTTATCTCATTTTGGAAAAGAACTCTTCAAATATAGGCTACATATAAAGGATATATAAGACATGACATTGGATTAGTGCTATGGAGGATCTACATATTCTTCTGAATTATCATTATTATTACTGATACAGTGTTAATAAAAACTCATGTCCTTTACTATTTTTATTTTCTTGCCATTTTAAAACTATTTTAACTCACATCCCTTTATCCTGGGTTGAATTCATTCTTCTCCATCCCATAACACCAGCCCAGTCTGCTGACGGCCCCTGTCCTCTGACGGTGCGTGCGCCGGTGCCGTCACTCTTACGCACGGACCGAAGCTGCTCTGCGATTGGAAAATATTTTCGGGGCTGCTGTCCGCTTAAGTTCCCTCCCATCCGCCTCTCACATCATCCTACCAGCCAGAGGTTACACCAGCCGGGCTTTACGGTCGCAAAAATGTGATTAGGTGCTAAATACTCCAGGTTTTTAGGTGTCGGAGCACCCACCGGAGACGCACCACGACGGGAAGGACAACCGTATGCGACGGATCAGCTGCGATATTCTGTCGGTTTATTCCGGAGGTTGTCGGACGGGACAGCGGAGCATCGACTGAGGTACGTCCGATGAGATAAGTTACAGTTTGATTCCGGACTGATGACGCGTAATTTCTCACTTTCGGTGCGTAAAATCAATCCGGCTATAAATGTAGTTTATTCCCCAAAAACAGCCCTGGATGGGGATGTGCTCCTTCCAACTACATTTCCCAGATGTCATGTGTTGTAGCTGAGGTTCTACCAGGCCTGTCCGCTCATAATCTGTCTTCTCCAGCTGCTTCCAGGCGCATTGCTCTACCTCCATCCCAGAGATGCTGCCCTGCCTGCGGAGAGTCCTCCGGCCTGCCCTGTCTCTGAGAGCCCGGACCGGGGTGGCCGCAGCCGGACTCAATAAGCATCAGACGGCCGCTGTAGCTGCAGCTCCACCCGGCCGATTGTCATGTGAACCGGCCGCCTTCATGCTGGTGCAGCGGTGTAACCTGGGAACTCACCCCCTGAAGGAGCCCGTGGAGCCCCTTAACTCACCCCGAGGAGCCAAGGAGTTTATTTACAGCCTCCATCCGTCTGAGCGCAGCTGCCTCCTGAGAGAACTGCACAGGTTCGAGTCCATAGCCATAGCTCAAGGTGGGTGATGGTCCACTGGCCAGGGAGTGGGAGGCAGCTTTAACATCAGCTGTGGCCATAAATATTCAGAAACACTGTGTGTATAGAGAGTCCACTGTAAAAAATAATCCTGTTGTTTTCAGGGAAAAGAACTGACAGCTGTGGTTCCCAGAATAATCCTGTAAGAAACACATCACACCATATTTGTAGATTTAACATTTTAAACATGTATATCTAATATTTCAAACATGTAGATTTAACATTTTAAACATATAGATTTAACATTTTAAACATGTATATTCAATATTTCAAACATGTAGATTTAACATTTTAAACATACAGATTCAATATTTTAAACATACAGATTCAATATTTTAAACATGTAGATTCAATATTCTAAACATGTAGATTCGATATTTTAAACATACAGATTCAATATTTTAAACATGTAGATTCAATATTTTAAACATGTAGATTCAATATTTTAAACATGCAGATTCAATATTTTATAAGTGGTGTCAGGTATTAACAAACCCCGCCCCCTGACACACATTTTAACTGATTTTCCTTATCTCTTATCATTGTGAAAACACATTTTTGGTGACTGTGACCTTTGACCTATATTCACCAAAATTTAACGGGATCTATTCTGGACCACCTTGTTGTTGTTTTAAAATTATGATCTTGCAATTTAAGCGGTGCCAGATTGTTTTTCAATTTACAATTTTATTTTCACAAAACTTTAAAAATACATCATTTCTACATACAAATCTGCTTTTGTTCACATACTCTTAAAAAGCACAGCTATATTTGATTCAAATGTTAGCATTGTATTTTTACTTCATTTTTTTTCTGTTGCAAGTTTACAACTTTTTGCTGTTAATTCTACGGTCATTTTTTACAATATTGTAACAAAAACACATTGTTTTTGTTACATTGTTTTTTGTTACATCTGTAACAAAAACGGCAAATAGATATACAGCAGCAACAGGATAACATGGAAGAAAATGTGCATGCATACAAAAAGAGAAGACGAATAATTGCAATAAGTGGAAAGAAACCAACAACTATAGCAGTGTTTTTCAACCTTGGGGTCAGGACCCCACATGGGGTTTTCTAATAATTGATTTAAAAAAAATAATAAAACTTACTAATAAAAATACATGGTGAGTTGAGAACCAATTACAATCCATAAAAGACACGATAAACTGAAGCACTGTGGTTCTGTTTATCTGTCAAATGTTGATTGTGGTCAGTTTCAGATGCTGCAGCTCTTTCATAATTCATAGTTATTGTTTGTTCAGTATTAATTATTAGCCTTTTAAATTCATGCTGGACTGACTCTACATAAACTGACCAAGGGAAATAAACTTCTCACTTTGTGCAGTAATCTACACCTGGATTTTCTGCCTCCATCCATAATAATATACATTATATAGTCAAAATTTAATGTTAAATGAACCTTTATTTGAAATATAGTATAGAAAACTATTACGTTATCAAAAATGAATGAATCTTACCAAAAAAATAAAAGCAAAAAGTCTTTGTTTTGAATGTATGGGGTCGCCAGAAATTTGTGATGTTAAAATGGGGCCACAAGCCAAAAAAGTGTTGGGAACTACTCCTCTACAGGCTACTATATACATATTTACATAGAATTGCAGTTTGTCCGACTACCTAAAACCTACCAGTACAGTAATTAAACTGAAAATCCCCTTATGCTCTTCAGCAGCAAACCGACACCTCTGACCTCTGACCCCCACCTGCACAAAAACAGACTCCTATTGAAGGGAATCGCTAAATCACAGCTACTATTATTTCCGCTTGTGCCCCATGGGTCAGATATAATTGATTAGAAGATGAGCTACGGCACCACTTACTCTGGGACAGTGGTGTAATACTGTCACTACAGCCTGTGAGATTTCCACTGAGATGAGTCAGGTTCATTTATACTTTATGCATCATCCTGCACAGAACGTACAACAGTCTACAGTAGCACATCACCTTTAGCTGTGGCTTTGAGATGAGTGATATGAACTTAAGTACAGTATCTTTGATACTTTATTAATATGTTATTATAGGAGATGCATTCGTCCAGACAGCAAGACACTATGCAAAAAGACATGTAATACCTATAAAAGTGTGTGTATGCACGTGTGTGTGAGTGTGTGTGTTTGTGTGTGTGTGTGTGTGTGTGTCACCTGCCTCCAATGTGCATATACATATAGAGCTATTTAGTGATGTAATTCAACTTCCTCCCAATGGGACCTAGGAAGTACTAATATTCTTCATGTAACTCAATGGTAGGAATAAAACTATTTTTTGGTCCTGCTTGAATTGAATCATGAACTTCACATATATTGTGTATAAAATATTAAAATAATTTTTCACATTAACAACTTAATTTAGTCACCATAAGCTTGTTTTGATGAGTTATTTTCGTGAGCATTTCTCGAACTACAGCCTCGGCTCGGCTGGTCGGTACGGTCATCATGAATAAGAAGATGGCGCTGTCGTTGGCACAAAACACACAGGCATAATTTTAGATCATCTGGTGCTAATCTGCTTTATCCTTCTAAGTCTATGGCTTTAGCTTACGGTTGTGCACAGAATGCCGAAAATTGGTCGAAAACACGAGCTCTGACGTAACATGATGCAAGTTATTGTAGTCTTTTATCCTAACGGTTTGGTTTTTTTTACATCATTTAACCAGTCATTCATACAACAAGTTGCCAATATTTTATATGAATACATCTGTATTGAACCATATTTTTTTCGGGAGATCGGCTCACGAACAGGAAAAAGAGCAGAGTTGTCACCTGTGCCCAGGTGCATTTTGCACTGCTAAAGAGGTGGGTCTCTCTCTCTAATGGTAAAGCGATATAGTATGTAGCATAATAATGACATTCGACCATAGTAGTTTATGGTAAGTATCAATATTGCTGTTGGTATTAGATGATCAATACTATTTTATTATTGGATTCCTGACATTATTTGAAGGATATATTGAGGTGAGCATCTGTCCTACTCTCCACTGACTCCTGACACCACAGCTCATTCTCCCCCTTCTCTCTCCCTGTTCACTGGGATGCACAACGGCCTCAGATCAGTAGGACTGTGGTCCGTCATATGATTAGTTATCTGCGTTAAAAGCCTCCTCCAGGTCGGAATTTTGATCACGATCCATCCTTTTTCTATTATTGAAGCTGACCAGTATCTCTCCTATTTTTGTCAGTTCCAGTCAAGCATTTTCAGATGTGGAAGTAAAAAACCTAACCTAAAACCTAAAAAAAATGTATGTCTAAGTATATTCTTAGTATAAAAAACGAGCTCTTACATTATTTTTGTAAACGTTGGTTAAAAGTGATCGCCAACCTGCAATCTGCTCTTTAAGCAAAAGCAGAGGTGGGGGAAGGGGAGGATAACAGGCGTGAGGGATGAAGAGAGAGAAACATATGACAGAAAATCACTGGCTCTCAGTCCCCTGTCTCCCTCTCCTGAGACCTGCGACACACACCTTCAGCACTCCTGGCTGTCTCGCCTCAAGGCTAGATGAGATCTCCACCGTTTAGGTCAGTTTTTTTTCTTGGATTGGTGTGTGTGTGTGCATGCATGTGTGTCTGCAAAATGTCCCTCCTCTGTTTTCGCACTTTGCCGCCGTATCCCTCGTCAGCGTTGGGGAGTAACACATGTAGCGACGTTACGTAATTTAATTACAAAAAAGGGTAATAGTAATTCGTTACAGTTTCAATAAGAAAATATGTCATTCAGTCACAGTGACTTTTGAAAATATTAAGAATTACAATTTTAGTTTGGCTACATTTTTAAAATATATAAACATAAACCTTTGCGAAATAGTTAATGATATTTTTTCTTGCTTTGCACCCTATTTCGCTGTTTTCCTCTACAGCTCCTCGTCTCTGTCCTATTTACCATCACCCTGCAGTAATGACACTGGTGTTTCTGTGCTGGAGCGGTAAACGCACCGTACAGTCACAGTTTCAGCTCCAGAAGATGCCTTCCAAGACTGGAAGTTCAAGGAGCATGTCTTATACATAAATGAAAATAGGTCAAATATTACGGTTCAATGCAAACAGTGTTTACCGGCTATCAAGAAGTTATTGACCGCGAAGTAATCAATGTCAAACCTGAGGAAACATTTACAGATAAGTGCAACTGATAGACGAAGCATGCAGGGAAAACAGGCTATCTGCTGTGTTTGACTACATGTGTAGTCAATAAATGTCAACCACGAGATACAATCGGCAACTATTTGTGAGGTTTATTTCCAAATTCAGAGGTTTATTTCTGAGTTTGGAGGTTTATTTCCGATCAGAAGGAAACAACTATTGAGGTTGTAAACAAGCTAACAGCAAGGTATAAAGATAAAATGTTTGAAACTACCAGCTGTAGAGTAACTAACACCCACCTGGTTATTACAGTGGACAACATAATATAATATGTTTTGATTCAATATCTTTATGACAACATCCTAGCCACCGTCAAACACTGTTGTTCCCATAGTTACCTCGCCTAGAAATCTAGACGCCCCTTGTGGCCGCAAATTGAATTTGCTACAGGGAACGTCTAGAAAGTTGAGGCCCTGAAAACCCCAACTGGGCCGGGCCAATCAAATCGTGTGGAGTGGGATTGGAGCCCGCCCTACCGAGAGACGACACAAACGTGACATTTTCATCTTGCAGTCGCAGAGAGGCGTAGCACTAGCTAGTTGCTAGCTGCTAAACAAC
>JAPTYR010000009.1:17192972-17205944 GCA_029814505.1 Siphamia roseigaster
CAAGTAATATTAAAAAATATAATTATAAATATTAAACTTAATCAACTGTTGTATTTGTGGCTGCCTGCACCGCTACTGCTGTCATGGTGATGATAATGATAATAACAAATTAAATAAACTATTGGAAGCATTTATTTATTTTTATTGGTTTGTTATTGTTTTTTGTTGTTGTTATTGTTGTTATTATTATATATTTCTTTGTTGTTATTATCATTCTGACTACACTTATCTTTTCCCCCTCTATCTTTCTCCCTTTTTTTCCATTTTACACATAATCAATTCACATTGTTTCGTTGCTCTTTACATTCAGTAATTTTCTATTGTAACATGATGTTGTTAGTATTGTTGTTTGTCATTACTCTGATGTTGTTGTTGTTGTTTTTGTTTTGTTTTTTGTTTTGTCTGATGTATGTCTTGTAGTTTCTCTGTTCAAAGAAAAAAAAAGGAAAAAAAAAAACCTATACTTACTTTTTGTAAGTACGTAGCGGAAAAAACTGTAGACACCCAGAAAAATCTCTGTTCAGTAAATGAAAGACACAATCGATGCAATTAACATAACAAATTATAGGATTAGAACTTTAAGTGAATTATTTTTACTTTATTGTCCTGCTCCGTTTTGCATGTTGGGGATATAAACAATTGTGAAGCTTTTGATCTTTGTTTAATGGATTTGGTTCTAATTTGCATTCAGACTCTGTGTTTTTATCTGTTTAGGTGAGCTTTGTTGACTAGCGATGCTGAGTGTTTCATAAATCAGTGCACAGAGCTCCTTCTGGAAATCTGCTGCATCATTCACCAACACACACTTTGCGTCGTGTCCTCAGGGCAGAGCCATTTTCAGCTCTGAGCTGCTGTCTGGCCTGTGGACACATCGATCCGGCTCAAATTTCTGCTGCTGCGATGATGCCCTGCGGCAGCGATTGGGAGCTAATGTGATGGTTAACAGGCAGCGCTGGCTGGCTTGATCTCAGGCCAAAGGGATACAAATCACACCAGAGGACAGAGAGACATACAGCATGACAGGCATAAAGTTGGAGCTTAGAAAACCTGCAGCTGAGTCAACATGAAAACATCCAAACACAGTGCTGGGATTTTTACGTACAGCTGAAACAGACCTACTTTTATTGGCTGTATTTATTAAAACACTTAATATTGTGGAAAGACAAGATATAAAGTTTTTATATTTATTACAGCATACAGCTCCAAAGAAAACTATTGTATTGCCCACATCCCTTTTCAGTAACTGAACACCCATGTGATTCACTTCATCCTTGTGTTTTGCTTTTCAAAAACTATCTGCTCCAAAGAACAAATCCTCTGGGTGCATCTACTTTCAGAAGTAGATGCATAGAAACAAGGCACGGTAGGAACATTCACATTTTCTTGAATTAATGAGCCTGCACTTTAGCTATTTTAACTGAGAAGTGTTGAACAAGACATAAAACTGCATTTCACTGCAGATTCTAAAAATAATACTGAGCCAACCTCACTTAATATAATGCCATATTACATTTAATTGAAAAATAGTAATAGTTTAATCCTGTATTTTACAGTAGTGCCATAGTGCCATCGGGCTGAGTGTATTTCAGGTTGTTTACAATTATCTGTATAGACTGTCGACACTGAAAATGTTTGTTTCTCATCCATTTAAACCTGCAAGATTTTGTCTAATGTATGTTTTCTTGTTTTGTTCACGTGATAAAGTTATGAGAATGGACATAAAACTAGAATTCATCTGAATTCAGTTCAGATCAGGCTTACTTATTACATCACTGTTTCCCAAACTGTGGGACAAGGCCTCTCGGGGGGTCTCAGTGTCTTGCCAGGGGGTCATGGGACATCTCCTGGGTGTTTTTTTCTTCAGGTTACAACATGTAGGTGGAACTAGTGTTTTAGTGTTGGTGGTCCTGGACTCATTTTAGGGATGTACAGCAAACCGGTCTACTGCCATGGTGATCTGTCACTAGACTAGAGAAAGAGTTTAGGTTTGGAGAATAGACAAGGATTGGACTGGGAAAGAAAATTGTGATATGTTCGTGTTTTTGCATCATTTTTACAGTTTACACATTGTTTTGAGACGCGCAATGAAAACGGGGTCATTGCAGGCACTGATATTTTTCAAATGTTCATCTTTGTTTCCAAAGTTTGTTTGTAATTCTAAACAAAACCAAACTTCATTGTCATAGTTATAAAACAATTGCACATTTCCTATTTTCATTTAGAAAAATATTGTCTCAGGGAGCAGTCTGGTTGAGTTTATTTGTATTGTTCAAGCAAAAATCATTTTAAGCTAAAAGTTACTTTTTATTTGCACAATAAATTGAAGAAAAATTAAAAAGTACTGTTACAATATTCGTGTTTCTTTGCAAAAAAAACGTATAACTGCAAAACTGTTACAATGTTGTTTGGGTTGAGAGGGACCTCGAGATTTTTCATCAACCAAAGTGGGGCTGACAGAAAATGATTTAGAATCTTCGATTTATGCTGATATATACAGATGCTTTGCTTAAGCAACTCCATTAAACATAGTAGTGATTTCAGGCACTTAAATATAAAAAGCACTGATGGAGATCCAACTTTTTAACTATTAATAGCCATCATTATCACATTAATCAAGTACATCTTTGGGCAGATGTGTTTGTGGGGTGACCGTGCTAACCACTGCACCACCATGCCGTCCAAAAAAAACTAAAATATCATAAACACTTACAGAAGAAGATGGAAAAATGATGCAATGAGACAAAAGCATAAATAACCAAACAAGATATAAATGTTGGAAAGCATTAAAGCCAAATAAATAAATTGGATGTGAATAGAGTTCGCAGCTCAAAGCCATAGTTCTGTGCATGTTCAGAACATGTCTATATAATGAACAAATGCATTCGATAGAAAACCACTACTGCTGGTATGGAAGCACTTATCATGATTTTGTCTTTTGTCATTTCATTCTAAAACAAAAAACCCTTTGAACAAATATAATTCATTCACTGTAATAAATCAATCAATCAATAACTGACAAAATTCTCAGCTTCTTTTCCTGTCTGGGGGCATATTGAAAGAACACAGTACATGATGAACAAGAGCCCTGAGTGACGATAGCCAGCAACTCATACTAACACAATCAGACCCAATGAGCTCCAGAGTAATGTGTCAGAAACTGTCGGTTGGCCGTTTGCTGCTGAAACCAGCTGTGAATGAATCAAACACAACACAGAGCTACAAGAGAGTGTAAAGCATCAGAGCTGCAGAGTTGAATAATGATTTTTCTGCAGGTTAAATGATTCAAGCAAGTTTCCTATTACACCCAGTCATCTGATCTGTTGTTAAAATCGATATGTTCCTCAGACAAAGTCGTTGTGACTCGTCCTCCTTGTCGACAATGAAGTGGATTCCTGTTAAAATCACCATAAAGACATTTAGTTCTTGTCTAAGGACTCAATTATTCATATCTTTTTCTACAAGCCCTTAAATATATCCATTTTCTGAACTGTTTCATCCTTGTCAAGTCAAGTCATATTTATTTATAGAGCGCATTTCATACCCAGAGGCAGCTCAATGTGCTTCACAGTACATAAAATACATAAAAGACAGCAATTTAATAAAGTAAAAACCAAGACAGATTAATTGACAGATTAACAGGGGAGTAATTACTTGTAATATGTGGTTTAAAAATATTATTACTTTGAAATTCCATCTGTACCATAACATTACCCACTTATTACTAAAGTGTAAGGTAAAGTGCTACCGAGTACTTTTTCTTGATTTCCTCTAAAAGGAGAACTTTACTTCCTTGCATTCCATTGTTGGCTTTTGTGATTGTGTTTAAGATATTTTAAATATAAAAAAACTACAGAAAATACAATACTGCTGTTAAAAATAACCCCAGTAATTTACTTAAGACTGGTATTTGTTGAGGGAATATTAACTTATTTTACACGTCACCAAACCTCAAAAACCACATTCAACATTTTCCAGTTGCCTTTCTGGTGTGTTGTATATGCGGGTACGTACCCTCTAATGGCTGTTTCTGTTGTTTTGTTTTGGAAATGGATGATGCAGTTAAAACAGTAGCAGTATTATAAAGATTTCTTTTTTCTCAGACAGATAGAAAAAAGTACATCTTTTTCATTTTGACATATTTCAGCTAGAACTGAATGCCAAATGTATCATATTTGATACGTGACTTTTGACGCCCTCTAAGTCACAGGTGTCAAACTCCGGTCCTCGAAGGCCAATATCCTGCATGTTTTAGGTTTTGGTTTAATTAATGAACAGCTCGTCACCATGCTCTGCAGAAGAATGATGATGATGTAATGGTTTCCAGGTGTGATCGAAGAGGGAAACGTCCAAAACATGCAGAATACCGGCCCTCAAGAACTGGAGTCTGACACCCCTGCTCTGATCAGTGATTTTTTTTTTTTTTTTCCCTAGAAACACCTGATGTATACAATTAGATACATGCAATACACAGATAATCCACCAGGGGGAAGAATTTATTCCCCAGAGGCCTTTCCAGTGACACTACAATACTGTCCTTAATGAGGAAGGAGGCAGAAGTTTGACAATTTAGAAAAAGAATTATCAGTTTGTTTAACACGTTTGTATTATTTTGTTTTCATTTACTGAGAAAGAAGAATATTTGAGCATTGAGACCTGATGTATCAGATATGATACACAATTGACTCAGGAGGTAAAGTGGGTCGTCCAATAACTGAAGGGTTGTCAGTTCAAATCCTGCTCTATCCTAGTCAGTCAATTGTGTCCTTGGGCAAGACATTTCACCCTCCTTGCATCCAGTGCTGCTCACACTGGTGTATGAATGTTCTACGGTGACCATTGGCATGAATTGGCAGCTATTCTTCCATCCGTCTGTCCCAGGGCAGCTGTGGATACAAATGTAGTTTACCACCACCAGAGGGAGAAGGTGAGAGTGAATGAATAATTCTAATAATGGATAGCACTTTGGGTGCTTTGAAAAAATTGCTACAGAAATCCATTATTATTATTATTATTAAATTGAAAGTCACTTATGGAAATCGATATTTGAAAAGAAAAACAAATATTTTTTGGTTGTTCAGAAGAACCAATAAAGGCTCCAGTTTCAAAGAACTGGAATTTCCTATTGAATTGGGCTTTACAGGGTTAAAAAGCATCAAATGGCTTCAGTTCTTTTAAGCTGATTGAGGACAATTGTAGAAAATATGTTAAGGTAAAAAAAAACAAAAAACTTTTTTTTCCATCTGTCGGACAAAAAAAAAAGAAACTGTATGAACCTAATCACACAAGTTGCAGTTTCAGTTGGTCATTTGTTTTTGATACTAAATTGTTGTCCTGAGCTGCATGTTTACATACACAGCATGATTAAAATACACAGGTTTCATTCTCTTAAAACCACACATACATGGTGTGTATCGAACAAAATACGTATGAGTTGTAAATAAAAATAACTGCACTGGTTTGTCTTGAGTCAGCCCTTGTTAAATACTGTATGTGTGACTCATTACATTTCTATAGGAGATGTGATGCTCTTTATGGAGGAAACTGATCTGCACTTTAGTATTTTACACTTGGCTACACTCAGTCACTGTCTTTACATTAATCTGGAAAGAAGCTTCGGGGATGAACTTTTTGAAAACTATTCTGAAACATTAAAGTTCTCAAAAACTATGTGACAGTGATGTCATCAGACAAGCTTTTAGTCATTTTCAGAGGATATGAGGGGATGATACTTACGTAATATGAAAACTGATGATCATATGTGCATAAACACTAATGTGGCCTGTGTGAGGAGGTTTATAGTCTCTGATTAATTTCTAACTAATTAATTTCTTTATTTTTTAGCAATTGCAAGCAAGGTATATTTGGATAGCACAATTCCTACACCGGGCAATTTACATTGCTTTACAAAACTAGAAAAAGGGACAATTTAACCCTTTACCTCCTGAGACTTTAGCAGTTCCATAGTAAAAACAAAAAAAATAAAATAAGCAACAAAATGAACAAAAACAGCTAAAGTAATTAATACAAACAAAAAAATTATTAACCAACGAAGTGAGTAACAAAGACACAAATGGAACAAAAGTGAAGAAAATATAAGATTAAAAAAACTAAAAAATAAACTAAATAAAATGAACAAAAACTAAAATATTTACAAAATAATAAATAACTTGGAAAAAAAAAATCACAAAAATTATTAAATAAATAACTAGTATTGTAATTTGGTTACATTAGTTTTAGTTTTTTATAAATCAGTTTTTTTTTTTTTTTACACCTGTTTAACTTCATACATCAGTTCCATCAACAAAACTCAGTAAAAACTGTAAAAAAAAAAAAAAGTTGAATTTTTCTGAATATTTAAACTAGACCATCCATTCAGAATGCATCAGCACTGACACATCAGGGGTTGGAGGGGAAAAAAAGTGTGTATTGAACCACCAAAACTCAACCTCAAATATAACTTAAACAAAAACAAGTAAAATAATAATATATTAAAATAATAATCGCTATAATAAATGAATACCCAGTCTATATACATTCTGTTACATACAGGAGACATTAACGGTTTTTCTTTGATTACAGTGTTTTTATGATTGTGACAAGGAACAATAGAAATCAACATCAAAATGTGATTAATTGTCCAGCCTTATAAGACAGTATACTAATTTAATACTTCTTTGGACTAAATTGGAACAATTTTAATTTATTTAAGTATAGCTACTATAAGTATACACTCATCTATATATTACTAATGTACTAGGTTTAAACTACGGTTGAATTTTTCAGAATACTTAAACTAAACCATCCATTTATAACGTGTCAGTCCTGAGGCTTCAGGGGATAGAGGGTTAAAAAACACACAACTACAGTTAAAAGAATCAAAACACAAATATTAATTAAAATAAAGTTAATTCATATTCAGTAAAAGGTCAGAATGCAGATAGAACCATTTCAGTTCTATGTAGGGTTTCCAGCCTGGATTTAAACACCATCAGAGTCGAAGCCTGTCTGACGTCATCTAATGTCATGTTAGGACTTAAAGTGCTGCTTCGATGTTTTACAGCAAGAGGAGGTATATGACTATGTCCAATAAGATACTGAGGTTGACATTTAGAATTTCAGAGTACCGTATTTCAATGAGTGCCCAATAAAGGGTTAACATATTAATAACCATGGGTGTCAAAATCATTTTAGTTCAGGGCCCAAAATACAATCTGAAAGGAGTTCGACCAATAAAACACTATAATAATAACTTCAAATAGTTCTTTGTTATAAATGTAAAAATTGCATGAAAATATATTTGACAAAAAATGTGAATAACCTGAACAAATATGATCATGAAATGTCTTAAGTCCAATAGTAATACTATCCGTTACTAAACGTTTTGTGTATTTGCAGATGCACGGTGATCTGTACATCATAATGGGTGTAAATGATAAACTGAGGGATAACATTGTTAAAATTGCACAGATCTTTCTGACGACATGTCACACTGATCATGGTTGTTCATGTTATGTTAAAGGACATTTTTCAGCTGTAAACATCTTCATAATATAATTGTACTTTTTTCACAGGTTTCAGATCAGATTGCATGGCATGTGGCCACTGAACTAAAATGAGTTTGATATATTATGTAGTTAAAAATCACATGAATATACAATTATTCCTAAGAACCTGAACTCATTTCACTCAGAAATCTCCAAGTGAGCCTTGTTAATGAGGAAACTGTCTTTTATTATAAATCCTAAATAATTTATGCTGCAGGCCACAGTGATTAAAGTGTAGACGACTCAATTATTTTGCAGGAGCTGAGGTTTTGGTGTGGACTCATTTCTTCCAAACATCAGCTCAGACTATAACGCTGTAGCAGCAGAGTGATATTTTGTTACTGCTTGTTATCATCATCATCCTTGTCCTATTTTTTTTCCCCCTGGTGTCATTAGCTGACAGAGAACTCATGCTGGATGAAAACACACACACAGGTCTATATATCATTCATAAGGGAAAAGATGGGTGTCACATGGGATGGACTGCAGCCATTCAGAGCATAACATTAAGAAATAAACAGAGAGGGTTTGATGTGTTACTGTACACAAAAACTGGAACACAGATAACTCAAAAGCTTTAGGAAAAAAAAAACTGTCAAACTTTATTTTGTTATTCATTATTAATACACAACACACTCCTTTCCTCTGAAAGTGAACAATACTAAAATGAGAATTAAGAAATAGACTCGCACACAGAGTCAGTCTGCGATCGCTCAAAAGTGTGCAACAACACGTAGAAAAACATCGGTATTAAATCATTCAAATAGCTGCTCACTCTGACAACACATTCAAACTGTACATGTGCCGCTTGTCACTCATTTCCCTGCATTAAAACACGTTACCATGCGTAGTGCAACTGGTTATTTCAGAAAATTAAAGTAAATTTAAAATGCTTCCTCTAGTATTAGTTAATGAAGGCATTTTGTGTTAAAGTGTTTTCACCACTCGGGCACACATGCCTCTTGAGTTTGCAGTCAGTCTTCAATAAAGGCGAGGCTTGAGAATTTCAGTAAAACTGTGAAAACATGTTAATAAATGCAGGCAAAACTGCTTCTGGCACAGTTATAGCAGGGTCTAAATGTCCCCCATTGTAGCCACTACCAACACATTAAGACCAGGAGTGGTAGGAACACATACACACAGAAAAATCAACAAATACTACAAGCAAATATTACCATCCTAATGACCCCAGACATAAATAATTTAGCCAGAAGGAGATATGTTCTAATGAACCCCCAGAGACTGATCTGCTGGTTACATTGCACATCTCCTTTTCCGGTTTCAAATAAGAAGCTAAATACTTTATATGAGGGATCGGTTCAACCAAATTCATGCTACACTGGAAAAATTCCACATCTTGCCAAGTGTATTCACCCTAAAAATAAGACATAATCACCTTAAGAGTAACTTTTCAGGGAATTTTAAAGAAATTATTTTTTTCAGACAATAGATCTGGAAAATCTTAATTGAAAAAATGTTACCAAGATAATTTTCACTTCTTCCATTAGCAGATTTTTGTTGTTGTTGTTGTAAAAAAGTCTTGAAATAAGCCCAAAAATATATACATATGCCAGTGGAAGAACTAAGAATGATATTGTAAGAGTTCTTGAAAATTTTCCAGATCTATTGTCATAAAATAAGGTTTTTTATATGTCACTGAAAAGTTATTCTTTAGGTGATTATTTCTCATCTTAAGTGTGATGAGATATTTTGACTAGAAATGGTTTAAAAAAAAAAAAAAAACTTGGTAAGATTTGGATTTTTGCAGTGTAGCCGTTCCTCCATTTCATCATTCACATCACAAAAAATAAGAGGTTTTACACGTTAAAACAGAACTGCACCAATATGTAAACTGAGTTGTGAACAAAACAGGCTTGTAAAATCATTTTCAGCAGGATTGTTGCAGCAACACGATTTATCTAACCTAATACAGTCATGGGAAAATGATTAGACCGTGAAGTCATCAAAAACAATCAAGTACCAACTCGTGTGTAGCATGTAAGTAAGACAGAAAATAGATCATGGAATACATAAAAGCACTGTTTTTGTCAGTACAATGCCATAAATATTGATGTAACAACTGAAGTGATTTTAGTTATTATCAGGAATATCAGTTCTGAAATGAAACTCAGATATTTTTATTATTATATTTGTCCAATTTCTTGTTCATTTTAATGCTTAGTACAAGTAAAAGGGCATTTGTTTGAAGAAAACAAGGGAGGTCGAATTACATTTTTTGACTGTAAGGCATTAAAAACAAACTGTGACATTTGTAACTGATTTACTTTCACAAGCTGCTGTTAAAGTGTCAGATAATGTTGTTGCATTGCACATGAAAGGCTGCTATGGAAGATTATTACAGTAATGTATTCCTGTTGAAGCGGAAGCTCATCTGCAGCATATAGCACCATTAATAACCAAACTACTGTGACATTTTAACAACTCCCCTTCATTTCAAACATCTTGAGTAATATATTAGATCCGATTTTTTTTTTTTAAGATCCTAAATTTGTCTTAAAAATACTAATTTGACTGCAATCATTACAACCTCCGACTTTTACTGTGATTGTGCAAAAAATAAAACCAAGTGATGAAACGAGTACATTTTAGTGATTTTAGTCCAACTACACCTGCTGCTGTGTGTGGGGATCTACTGCGGTGTGGTGGATTCAGTGGGTCCCACATGGTTTCGCCTTCATTACTTTAGTTCAGCAGAGCTCAGACAGAACAAACAACCAGCAGATGTCTCTGTTAAATCAGCTCTGGAAGAAGAAAAGTCCAGGCTTTTCAGAGGTGGAATAATCGAGCAAACATAGCACCACGACCGCTGCTAGTAAAAAAAAAAAAAAAAAAAAAAAAAAAAAAAAAATCACATCTGACGTGTTTATGTTTCTGTCATATTTTCCACTTTTTACCTTGTGAGCAAAGAAAATGGGGTATTGTTTGGTTAGTATCATGACAGGTATCCAGCACCTTGTGCATGATGAGGTTAAATATATTAAAAAGTGACAGAAGAGGCACTGGTGATATTCCTTTGATTAGAAATGAGGATTTTTCTTAAGCTTAGTTCCACCATTTCCCCTCGGAGGCCTTTCAGGTTTATCCATTCAAAGTGTAATTGAGTGTTTACCTGCAGTCAGTCCTCACCTGGAGACGCTCTCATGCTGCTTTAGGGGACAGTATGACAGCTGGTGGCCTATGTGGCGTTTTCTCCAACACAGTGATGCGATGACAGCCCAGGGTTTTCATGACCTGATTCTTACACTTACACACTTACAGCTACAACATCATGGGAGCAGTGGGTACACAGTCTCCCTCTCCTCTTGGCCTGCTCTTTTATTGTGGCTACACAAGGGTGGCCTTTGTGCGCCACCAGAGTGTGACCGAGTACGAGTGTGTCTAAGTTAGTTGGGGCATGCAGAGTTTGTGTGAGCATTTGTGTCCTGGTATTCGTGAACGGTTTGCGAGTCGCTCTCCCACCGCGCTGGCCTCCATTCTGCCATTCCCTAAGACCGAGCCCATGGAGGACAGGAGGGAAAGCGAGCCTCCATTCTCTGTTCACACTGTTGCATTGTTCGTGGAGTGGGTAGGCCGGCGTTGAGATGGCCATGGAAAGGGGAATGAGGGCAAATGCAGGGGAAAGTGGAAGGGGGTGGTACCAGAGACGTGCCTGAAGAGTTATTGGAGCTTTTTTTTCTAACTTAATCCCATGTCCTTCGAAAGTTTGGATCAGTTTCTCTTCTCTTTGCCGTGTATTGTCCGGGGAAAAATAAAAATTAAAAAAAAAAATAATAATAATAATAACACAATGCCTTCCCGATTTAAGTTGCATGGATGTTTGTTTGCGGAAAATCACGTGTCACTGATGAACACTGTGGACCGAGAGCAAAGTAGAAGAAGAAAGTAAAGAGTGGGTTTCACTGGACTTTGTCATTGTTGTTGGAGTGAAGAGGTTGGCACTGAGCGCTGGAGGAAACCGATTTGGTGGTTTCAGAGGGTTCCCTGGGTTTGTGTTTCCGATGCAGGATGAATGCAGCCAGAATGCTGATGATGTGCATGTGAAAGTACATGGACCTAAAGAAGGAGAGGAGAGGGAACAGAGGACATTTAAGAATCTACACTCAGCAGAATAGGTGGTGAGTGGGAAAAGATGCAAAATAGGGGATGTGAGCAACAATCATGAAAAGTATGATGGCAAATCCAGAGAGTTTCTTAATTAAATATAATAAAGGAAAACACATTTAAACTAAAAATGCATGAAATAATCAGCCAGTAAACAGAACCAGCTTGGTTTCGTCTTAAATAGGTCTGATTCTGAGCTCATCAAATGTATACGAACATGTCACCTGCAGATGTTCTGGTACCAGGCTGTGAAACGGAACATACATTATGGTTTTGACATGTTACATTAAATCAGATATACTGCAATTCATTTTCAGTTGGATTTGTGTAAATGAAAAAAAAAGAAAAGAAAAACCCCAGTCCATTTTTAATGCACTTGTATTAAAATTCCAGTAATAATAACATAACGTGGAAACATTTGGAGCAGTTTTGGACAAAAAAATTATAAAAACACATTTTGTCCAGCTGACATTCAATATATGCAAACATCTTAGGCCAACATGAGGTGTGTTGGTTTAGTATAGTTATAATGACCACACATTCCTCAGTCTCTGTATTAAGATACAATCTGAACATATGGTATAAAAAGGTAATATAAAGTATAACATGCCTTTAACCCTTATGTTCAGATAATATTAGATATTTTGCATCTTCTGATGTTTTATAGCAAGTTCCACTGAACATATGCCAGATGCAAGGTTATTATCGTTAAAGAAATCGAAACAAAATGACAAAAAACGCAATTGAAAAAACATTAGCTGAAATCAATAAAAGCTATAATTAGAAGAAAAAAACAATAACTAACTGAAACTGTATTTTGTGTTTACAAAAATAACTAAAATGCATTAATTCATGGACAAAAATCCCTTCATTTTTATCTTTGTCAATCTCTGATACGAAATGCATTTATTTTGCACAACCAGTTTTAGCTGACGACACAATACAATACTTCAGTCCGTCACTTCTTGTCACTTGTCATTTAGAGTCGACTTCTCGTTCCTATTCTACCTGGAAAGGAGCAGAGTCCTGTATGGGATTTCTTTGAACATGACAGTGAGGAAAATAAAAGATGAGAAATAACTAAAACTAAGCATTTATAATAAAATGAAAGCTATTAAAAACTAGCTAACCTGCACTTAAAGCAAATTAAAACTAACTAAATTAGATGAAACAAAGTCAAACTAAAAAAAATAAATAAATAATAATAATAAAATAAAGTATAATGAACTAGCAAAGCACTCGGAGAGCGCAGACCTCCGCCAAGCATTGCTATTTCCAAATGACCGCAATGTTAACGAAAATTTTT
>JAPTYR010000009.1:17245702-17256925 GCA_029814505.1 Siphamia roseigaster
TGAGATGGCTTTGACTTTGAACATTTGCTCTCATTTTGCGCTAAAAATATCAGGATATATATATATATATATATATATATATATATATAATCAATATTCAGCCTAAATATATTGGAATATGACTTTTGGTCCGTATTGCGCAGCTCTACTGTTAATTGTGGGGGGAAAAAAGTTTTAGGTATTGTATTTTGGTACATGAATAGTGGGGGGTGGAGCATTGCTGATTAATATCGTGGATAAGAAATAGCAACCACATTGAGTACTTTTTATTATGGTTCCGTTGTAAGTCAATGAGGCATTTTTTTTACCATGAAATTCCTGTGTTGCACAAAAAGTACTAATGCGAAAGATAGATAGTTCTGGGTAGAATATTGATAATTGTAATGTTCTGAAATGGAACAATTGAAACAATGCCAATTTCCTCCACCATATATTATATTTCATTCCAGAGTCAGAAGTGCATAAAATACCTGCAAAAATAATTGACAATAGATGAAAATGTACCAAAATGGCCTGAAAGTTTTCTGAGAGTTAAAATAGGTTTATCTTTGATGTTAAAAATTGCCTTCAGTTTGGTCTTGAAACATAAGAAAAACTCATTGTTATAAGTTGCATTACAGTTTTCCAAAAGCTAGTTTTGAGTTAAAAACTAGATTATTATTAGATGTACAGCTCTGGAAAAATAAGACTGCTGCTAAATTATCACTTTCTCTGTTTTTGTTATTTATAAGTATGTGTTTGATTAACATTTTTGTTTTGTTCTGTAAACGACAGAAAACCTTTCTCCCAAATGACAAAAAATGCTGTTATTTAGAGTGTGCATTTACAGAACAAGACATAGACAAAATAACAAAGATGCAGTGTTGTCAGGCCTCAAATAATGCAAAGAAAACCAGTTCATATTCATTTCTAAAACCCACTATACTAATGTTGTAATGACATCAATATTTAGTGGAATGACCCTGACTTTCAGTGATGGCTTTCATGTCTCTCCTCTGCTGTTGTTGGATGACTATGCAGCTCCTGGCAGAGAAATTCAAGAAGCTCAGTAATGTTCCATGGCTTGTGACCATCCATGTGACTTGGGTTCAGGTCTGCAGATTGGGCTGAACATGACAGGGTCTCCATCTGGTGGTCCATCATCCACACCTTTATGGACCCAGTTAGGAGAATTGTCCTGATGGGGAAAAACAGTCCTCAGAGTTTGAGAACATTGTCCGAGCAGAAGTCCAATAATTTTCACTACGTATGTTTTTCATTCCAATTACCTTTTCAGTCCAAATAGTACTGTTTTGCTTATTACAAGATGATGGTGATGGCCACAGTAGTGGGTTTTACTTCTTAAGTAAGACATGGGTCAGGTGTTGTTTCAGTAGAATAAGGTGTGGTTGTGTTGGAATTCATCAGACACAGGAATGGAATGACAGTCAAACATGCAGACATGCTAAGTTCAGAGCTGTATATTTTGACGATATCTCAACAGTACTCGACCTCAACCTGTAGAGACAGTAAATGCACTTCTCTGAATTCTTTTTTTTTTTTTAACATAACACAAATATTGTTTTTTTTTTTAAGGTTATCATGCCATCTGCCTGTGACTCTCTGATTGATGACATTGAGGACATGGTGTCATCTAATGACCCCACTCCTCATGAGAGGCAGTCTGCCAGAAAGAGCATCATACCAAGGTCAAGGAAAAGGAAAGAGCTTCTGAGCAATGAGGAGCTGCAGGCTGACAGGTTTGTCCAAGTGTTTATGTAAAAGAAAAGTTCAGGTTGTGAGCTTAGCATGTTAAGCAAACTGAGGAATTTAAGTTCTTACCTTGTTTTTGTAACTGTCATAAAATGTTGTTTAGCTGTTTTAGTCATGTGTGGAGTGTGGCTTATTTATAACATTTACCTTAGTGCAATATTAGAAGATGCATTCACAAGCAAATCAACTTTAGAGTTGTTAAAAAATGATATGAGATGAAGTAAAGACACAGTGCACCTTCATATTCCACTAATTTGGCAAATAATAAAAGCTCCATGTGTGAATACAAGGTCACCTACTACACAGAAATGAATATCTACTGTACATGCCATAATAAAGTGAAACTCAGTCATGCGTTTTATGTTTTGCTATCTTTATGCCTTATATTAAATGTTTCCAAGAATGTTGAATTTCCAAGAAATTTCTACTTTTATGTGTAGACATTTCATTTATTTAATTTTTTCACCTGTCAGTGGTGATGCATTTTATTCCTTTGACAATGTACTCCGAAGTAATCACGGAATTTTTTCTTAGTGAAGCTAAAAAATAACTGCACTAAACCTTTCAAGTTATTTCCACCTCATTCATTAGAATTAAATAGGATAACATGAAAGTATACTTAAAGTAGATGAAACTATATTACGTTATCTCATCTAATTGATTTGCATTAACACTGGTGGTGATGTGAAAACAACTCCAGTTGTCCAATACTTCTTCACTACTTCATTCACCATTTTGTGTTTTATTATTGTTCTGATTGTAGCAGAAGTTTTTTTTTATTGTATTGTGGGATCATTGGAGATGAGGGTGACAGACTAGTTGAGAATCTCCCGATCAGTCTTTGTTTTTCAAATAATTTAAGTTCTTTTTTGATTAATTAATTTGTGAGGAGTTATATGAGAACGTGCAAATATGAATTGAAATATTTTACATGAATCATGTAACAAGGACACCTTTGTCTTAATTTTCTAGTTTGATTCCTGGTACACAAAAGATCTGGATGAAAACCTGGGGCTGCAGCCATAACAACTCTGATGGAGAGTACATGGCTGGACAGCTAGCTGCCAGTGGATACAAGATGACTGGTAAGAGAATAGATTCATAACAATTCCTTAGATCAGAGGTTCTCATCTGGGGTGCATTACGAACTACTGTTGTACATCACAACAGTAGAAATCACTTGAGCCTGCAGATTTGTTTTCAGGGGGCAAGAGGTAGTCAATGATAAGGTGCGGGAAGCTCACTTTCGTGTACTCGGGTTTATCTACGGTGTTAAATAACCCACCATGTTTTCCACATATGGGTCAGTCACCTTATAGAGGGGGTGTCCGTGTTATGTCTTTGTCCTCCCACTGAGTATATAATATGTGCCAGGAATTATGTCCATCTGAGGTTTTTCTCCGACTGGTTTTCCCAAGACTCAATTATCCTCAAATTTGACCCACATTTTCAATGTCACCAGGAGAGGTGCAGTGCTAAGTTTAATTGTTAAATTCCAAGTGTTGGATTTCTGCCAAAATTTTTAATTTTTTTCCCCCAACTATTCACATAATTCTTTTCATGTTTGACATATTTTACTAGTAGAGGAGCACTGCAAAGTTTAATGGCTAGGCTATGCTGGCTGGAGATTGTTGTTTATGAGCTTGTGTTGATATCTTTGAAATCAAAACACAAGGTGGATATTTTCTTAGGTGAAATGGTAGACAGCAGACAAAATGCAATCAAATTGAAAGTTAAGATTTGGGGGGAATGATATTTGTCTTGGTTTGACTGAATTATTAAAAAAGGACAGTGAAGTTTACAATTATCTTTAATTTAAAATTCAAATTTCATCCCTGATGAGGCAGGGTGTCAGTGAGCAGGAGGGATGAAATGTTTTTTGTTGAGGGGGGGTATTAGTAAGCTCTGCTTATTTTTTCTCTTACTGGTATAAAAATTAAGGTGGGTGAAGAAAAAAAAAAAAAATATATATATATATATATATATAAATGTATAAAGGAAGTACCATCTTGACAACACCACAGAAACCAGGTAAACAGCGATAGATGGGTAACTAGAGAGACAATGAGATAGGAGAGTTGAGGTCTGTAGGGGGGGGGTGTCAACAGAAAATGACTTGGTAACATCCCTGTTATTTGCACAGACTTGTTAAAGCATAATAACAAACCAAACCTTTTTGCAGAGGAAATGCTTTGCATACTTTCTCATTGTCTCTTCCACTCGTTTGCTGAATTGCATTTCTGTGTTTAAACATGACTTCCATGAACAATGTCCTGTTTTCTTAAATATGTAAAAAGATGTCTCTAGACCTTTTGTTTCAGAGATCACCAGGAATTTATGTCTGAAAGAAGCCTCAGGCTGCTGTAGTACTCTTGTCATTGATGTTTTAGCCACAAGGTGGCAGTCTTACTCTGCAAGTGCTGTTTCAGTCCAGAGAGAGGCTTGGTTGGACTGTCCAGGCTCTGTATTGTTCCAAAGGAACAATTTTTAATAAGTTGACTTGAGAGTTTAGCTCATGGTTTGCTAAGCCTTAAAAGGAAGAGTGAATTTTCCCATCCTGGAACAGGATATGGAACTTAACCTCAAAAAACAAAGCTCGAGGGAGATTAATGGAACTATTTCAAGGGATTAATTTTGGGAAATAATTTGTAGTTTATAAATTGAGAATGGCCTACTGAAAATTAAGTTGCATTTAATCTGTTGTAATGGATAGTAAAGTTAAAAAAAACTCTGTTGGTGATAATAAAGTCGGATAAAAATACAAACATTCTTTTCTTACATGAAGGGATACTTTCTACATCCATTGTCAGCAATTACCTTCGTCTTTGTTGATTGTTACATTCATCCCTGTACTAGTACAACACTTGAATCACTGTGTGCTAGTCCATCCATCTGCCCATGTCTGTAACCCCAAATCTTCATGCTATAACATGACTGTATCATATCATAACTGTATCATATCACTGTCCTCCTCAAAGAGGGCCTGGGTCTGAATCCTGATTCTATGATTTGGTAAAGGATGCATAACCTTTTTATTTATAACTGCTGCTCTGAAAAACACAATAACATGATATCTATCTAAAATATGCACATGACATACAATCTAACAATATCATATACAATACAAAAAAAGATGATGCAGAAAAAGGAAGTATGTGTGTATGTATGTGTATATTAGTAACTAGTATAGTAGAGTCTGTAATCAATCTGATGATGGAACTGACAGTATTGACACTGAAATTACATGCAGTCTACCCCAAGTTGATGAAAGAAACACAAAGACAAATGGTCAAGGAATTTATAGCATATGTATATTTTTGTTTTAGTGGTTATAGGGTGTGGGGGAGAATATTTGAGGGGTCGGGGTCTGTAATCTTTGATTGTCTTTTTTTTCTTTACAAAGCCCTGGTTAAGAGTTTCAACTTCATTATCAGACAACAGGTTTACAGATGAAATTGTACATACTCAATTGTTATTGGTAGCACTATGACAACAGTAATTTTATAAAAATGAAAAAATATATTGTGTATAGCATGTTGTAATAATGTGAATGAACTGGTATTAGTTTGCATAGTTTTCACTATTTGACTCTGTACTACATTCTTTAATTTTACATGTCATTTGCGTGGAGTCTGCAAAAGACGGAGTTTTGGAGGTCTTTTTTAGGGATGAGGTGTTCGTGCATACACACAGGGGACAGAGAAAGATGTTTGATGCACAGATTGATGGTGTACAATTTGTGTTATTGTGCCTGTTGGATTTTTTTTTTTTTTATATTAATATAGTTGGACTTCTTATTTGTTTCTTTGTGTATGTACAGCATATATGGATGATTTTGTGTACAATGCAATATTAATCACACTGCAATTCATGGGTGTTCTTTTTTTTCTATTTGAACATGCAGTAGCACTGTGTGTGGTGGGAGGGGGTATGTAGACCGAGAAGAAAAGAGAGTTCATATTAACCCCTCCAGTGCTTCTCACCAAGGGGCCTCGACAGCCAGAGGAGGATATTAATCACGCACCCACTTCAAAAATGCAGGCGCATATCCACGCAGAGAGTTTTTTTCCGCCATCCCTTCCTTGTTCAGAGCCTTGATCTCTTTATCTTTTCACCTGTCTTTGTTTTTAGAGGTTCGTCACTTGCTTGAGGTCCTTTCCGGTTTCACCTCTCTTTTGTTTTTTTTGTTTTTTCTCTTTGTTTCCTCATGGTCGCTCACTCCTAAACAGAGCTGCAAAGACTGTGTTAAAAACTGTCTTTTGAGTCTTTGATATTGAGTGTCCCTATTATCCTGACATAGATCTGTTGACTTAAGTCTCTTACTTACTTACTCTCAGTTGGTATCCAGGTATATTAAATGTTTTAAATGTCTGCCGTTTTGTGGTCCAGGAGTTGTTTACTGTTCCTGCTTTGATTCCTGCATCCAGCTTAACCTGATTATACTGCTACACATTCCCCCTCTGGTTGTTTTAAGGATCTCTGCAGATGAAGAACACTGTAATCAGTCAAGAAGGCTAAAACCTATGGGCGTTACGTGATTCTAACCTCACGATTACCTTACTGTGAATGTAGTTGGGATTACCTTGTAGTTGTAGAATAGACTTAGAATTGAGGCTTCCATTATTTGTATTTCACATTACACCCATATACATTTAAATATGAAGTCACTAACAGTTTAGTTTTCTTCTTTTGCTTGTTTTACAAAATTATACATGTCATCTTGTCTGTATATCTGCAGTGAAGTGATGTAGGTGGTTGGCTCCCAAGGATCAAAAGGAAAATGGGTCACCTTCGTTCTACTTGAGTTGATTTAATAGCCTCCAGGTTGCCTTTGCATATCATTTGGCTGCATGCTTTTTGCAACAGGGTGTACTTATGTTGCATGTTTTGGTAGGACAGAAGTACCTGTTTGCCGGTAATATTTTCTTCTTCTGGTAAATATAGTCTTTTCTTTTCCCTGACAATTCATGATCGGTGTCATGTCTGCCCACAGCAAAATAAAACCTTTACCTTTTTTGATATATGATTTTTATTCCAATGGAGAGTTGAGACCTGCCTCGATCCTTCACCAAAGAAGCAGAATACCTTCTCCGTGTCGAGTCTGGTGTTCTATTCCATTAATGTTCTGTCGACGGTTGCTAAGTATGCTTTAAAAAGGCAGATTAAAATTAAATGCCTCATTCTTGGAGGTTTCAGGACGGTACTTTTAGGTCAGTGTCTCCCTTCTTCTTAATTTGGTGTCTGTCTTGTTCTCTTGTCTTCTTTCTTCTATCTCCGACCCCTGAGCATCACATTTTTTGGCTCTGTTTATCTTGCCTCATTGTTTTTTTTTTTTTTTTACTGTGAAATTGTTAGAAGGAAAAATTGCCTGTCATGGCCAGAATCTGGGAAGATTGGACTCAGGACAGGCGGCGATTGTTGTAAATGGTAGTGTAAAATGCAGTGCACCTGGTTTTGAATGGCATGAAATTGTTGGCTATGGGTAAGAGAGTGTCGCAGTCTGGAATGACAAGGAGTGAAATGGGCTTCTGAAGAATGTGTTGTTAAGATCCTGGCCAGATTGAAGATGAGGGCTTTGAGAAAGTTGGGAGTTATCATTGTTTCACGAGTTTAGAGTGTTAATGTCCATCTGCAAAATAAATAAATAAATACAAAATATCCCCCTCAAAATGATGTAATGGAAGTCATGATTTCTTGTATTTTCTATCACTAAGAGTCGGTGTAATGATACCCTCCCAATACGACAAAGCTGCGGTGAAAATATGATGTCACCTTTTTTCCTTCGCTGTCCTTTCAGTCTGTTTCTCACATCACATGCTCCGCTTTGCCGTCCCCTACTTTTTCATCCCCTCTCTGGAAGTCTTTTTGTGTTTTCTTAAACTATGACATCACCTGGTGTAAGATGTAGTAGTAATTCCCATGTTGACCTCTAGGTGGAAGCCTCTGCTCACAGGAAAACTCACACAAGCGTTTTATGAAAAGAATGAATTTCTGCAAAATCAGGATGAGGTCATCCCTCTGAAAACATACTATGAAGTCTCATTCATAGTTTTTAGAAGTTGTCACTTTACTCTTTGGAGGATTCATATGTTGTTAATATTATGATAAAAACTTTGAACATAAAATAAACCAATCTTTCTGGACTCGACATTAATGACGTGCAATTGGTTTATAATTGTATTGGAAGACGAACTGACATATGTATTGAGCAAAGAAATACGACTTAACTGAGCAATTACACATTTTTAGTTGATAATGTAACTATTTTCAGATTAAAGTAAACATTTTATGTATGAATATACAACATATTAATGACGTTTTCAGCCATTTGTTTGACATGTAGTCTGGTTAGAGGGCTGATGATGAAATATAGCCTGATTTAATGTAAGACATGTATGAAATGTAGTCAAGAGTATTATGTATAATCTGTTTTATTTCTGCACAATCTGAATCAACAAGATCTGGCAAAACTCGCTTTTTTACAGAGTAATTTTTTTGTCTTTAGTTGCAACTCAAGAAAACACCATTAATAAAACTTCTTTCCTTTTGTATCTCACTAACCTGCTTGTTTGTCCTAAGTTGCTATTCCTCTTTTCAAACATAGAGGGCACTGTTTATCCACGATAATACACTAATAGAAAATGAATCGGTTTTGAGCAGCACGGCCGTGTGCCAAATAGTGACTTCATAGAATGGGGTGCATGTGTGTGTACACACACACACACACACACACACACCCTTTATGGAAAGTAACACCAGGATATTTTGATAGGTTTTGGCTGCTCTACTACCCTCCCAATCTCCTCTCGGCCAACCAGCCACACACACAGCACTTCAGTTATGATTTTACATACCGGTTAGGCAAAATGACTCCCTAGTACACAGTGTCAGCCAAATAAGCCGTTTTCAGTTCCTGGTCTGAGCACAAACGGTTGGAGGATATGGGTTTCAAACAGAGGGTGTGGGCCAGTAAAATAATACACAGACTTGATCTGCAGGTATTACAGATGTCACACACAAAAAGATGGCGGCATTTCACACGTTGTAATTTTACCTTTCCTTTTTTGACACTGAACAAGTCTATGTTCTGTTTGATCTAATGCAATGCAGTTGTGGGTCTGAAAGAATGTGAGATGGTTCCGCTGTTATCATATTGCACACATCAATGACATGAAACGGGTATTATGTGCACGTAACATAGCACTTGAGAAACCTAAGTATCCACATTCATAATTGAAATATTTTTGTACTTCACCAGCAAATGTAGTATTTTCTTAACACTGTAACTTACCTTGGTTATTTTAAATGTATTGAATTAGAAATGATTAGGTGAAGCATCTTTCTGTTCGGATTTTGCGTCCGTTGTACAACCACTACTGCTTCTGTGTGATTGGATTACATCACTGTGGAGTATTCTCACTCTGAGTGTGTGTACCTCGCATACATGCCATCTCATTCATAAAACCAAGTGCATTAGGAGCTTCTGATTGGCTGCCTCGGCGCTACGCAGCATTACACGCCGCAATGTTATAGCCAATGAAAACTTACAATTGTCTCTCAAGCTCCACCTCTCACATACGTACACACAGACGAACGCTAACATAGTCAGCACACTCGCTCTTCTCACACACAGTCACAGACGTGGTGGGAATTGTTCAGAGAAAGTGTGTGAGAGACAGTTCAGTGTTCGGCAGCTGTCATTCTGTAAGATTAGATATAATGCTTGCTTGTCTGTGCTGGTGAAAGCGACCCTATGATTGCTCTGCCTTTCCGTAGTCTTAAAAGTACATGTCAGTCCCATTTTCCTGATTAAGATACGGATAAATGAGAAGGGAATGGGAGTTAAAGAGGAGACAGAAGGGGGAACTAATTAAGAGAGTGTGATGCAAAGAAATGTTAGACACACCTACATCTACGGCAGATAGAGTCCGATCCACCGCAAGCCAAAATCAGCCGTGGCAGCGCACGAGGAAAAAGGCAGGCATACGGGGAGGGCACTGCACCGCCAGGGGAAAATGCACTAGACTCTGGCACATCTACAGAAATGCGGAGCAAAGGGATGGATCGATTGAGAAATGGGGTGGATGAAAGCACAGCGAGGTAAAGAGGTGGAGGAGTTGTTTGTGAAAACGAGGCTACTGCAGAGATGTAAGAGAGGAGAGAATCAGTGCATTGCTTATGGAGCTCAAGTGGATGAAAGGCAGAAGTGGGCAATAGCAGACATGAATGTACGCTGCTTGGAAAATAAAAATTAGAAGAAAATATCCAACCTCTCAGTCAGAAGAACGTTGTAGGAAAATTAAATGTCTGGCTAAATGCCTGAATTACACACGATGAAGTGGAAAGATGTGTAGAATCATTGTTCCCACATTCACATTCAGGTCATACATGCACTGCAAGTTCAAGAAGCAGGAGGGTAGGCTGTACTTGCATCAGGTTATTATGACTGAAGCGAGACAATGACTTAACATGTACAGTAAAATGTCAGTCACTTGTCAAAACAAGTGTTGCCCTCGCAAAAATAATGTTTTTCTATCGACACTGTAGTTCAGTAGTGGGTTTAGTAATTATAATGATTCATTTACAGTCCCGAGTCTACACACCAGTCCACAGGAACACATTCTGTATTTATCCATGTGCAGCTTCACTGGGTCCAAACTATGTAAATGATAATAATAACCTTCTCTCAAGTCCTGCTAATTGACAAATGAGTCCATGCAGTCAGGTGTAACCATTTAGAGGCCAGGACATTAAAATGATTTCCAGCCCTGTGTTGGTGTGTGTGGGGGTCTGTGTTTTGGTGATCCTACAAGGTGACCTATGTGTATGCAGCATCCACTAGCCATTTAGAGGCTGTGGAATTAGGGACTCCAACCACTTTACACCATCGAATTCCCTTGAGTGAAATATGGAGGAGCAGGCGAAGAGGACGCGAGGAGGGGGGGGGGGAGGAAATCCCCGGGAAGGAGGGATCACTGCTCAATAATATCCACTGATTACTTTCTGGATCAGAATGCACAGAGCTTCCCAAAACTGACCTGATAAGAACCAAGATTGAAGCCAGAAACTGCCTTGTAAGTGGGAGCAGTGTTATTGATGTTCATGACTTATTTGGCATTTAATATTAATGAAAAATTTCTGATTGATTCCTAAGGAGCTGATAACCGCACAGCTGAAAACAGCTGCATGGTGCATTGGAGTTTTACTATAAATGCCCATATATGATTGCGAGTAGAACTGCAGCTATCGAATTGTACTAGCTATTATTTTTGTAACCCTTGGAAGTATTTTCTTGGATTCAATAAAACGATTATTTGAAAAGACTGAAGAGATATCTAAAAATATTGATGAAAAATAATAACATTAAAAGCAGTATTAAACTAGAAAAGCACTTGGAGAGTGCAGACCTCCGCCAAGCATTGCTATTCCCCATTTACTGCAATGTTAAAGAAAATTTCAAAGTGATCCAGA
>JAPTYR010000009.1:17330975-17341656 GCA_029814505.1 Siphamia roseigaster
TGGTCCTCCTCCTCCCACAATTTCTCCTTCTCAAACACCCCCCCCCACCCCCCCACCACCCCACAATCTATCCTCTCTAGCTCCAGCTGTCAGAAGGCTTCATTATTAAAGATTCATGGTGGAGTCTGGGCAGCTCTTCCAAAAGCTTTTGTCAGACTAACCAAGTGTCTCAAATCACACAGCCACTAACTAGAGGTGACGTATAGATTCACATAGACCTGCTTGCATACAGTCAAACACACACACACACACACACACACACCCCCCTCCTTGTAGTTTAATACACCATCTACTATCTGATCAGGGCTTTCAAATCGTCTTTAAAATGGTGTTCTTAAGTGCTTCTATTCATTTTCTGTGAGCAAGTCAAGGTAAAATGCATCATTGGTGTTCGCTCATCTGCTTAAGACCACAATGCAAAGGAAAAGTAAATATTAAATGTAAAATATGTGCTTCTTGATGTCCTATGCTAAACTGATGCAGTCTATGTACTAATTTCTAGCTTTTTCTTACTTTTCAGAGGATTTAGAGTGTGCAGCCTGGGGGTCTTGTCCACCATTTTTGTTTAATCATATGTGTTGGAATTTGAAAAAGCATTCAAAACCACCCACATATTTTGGGAACAAATCTTGCATTCAGGACTGCCAGCAATCACTACACCTTGGTCAAATCATTGGATTTAATTTTGACGCCCTCCTCAGTGGTTTTTCTTGAATACGCCGCCGGTGGTGCTGCCTTTACACCTTGTAATAGCATGGAAAACCTTGTTTTTGCATGTGTACAGCATTGAAGACTAAACCAATCCCACTGGTACCAGTCTTTGTGCAGACATAACAAACTATCATTTGGATTCTCTCACATTTCAAGGAGGAATAGCACACATACCACAGGAGGGGGGAAAAATGTTCACGGTGACACAAACTTGCAGTCAGGTGACATGGGTTTGCATCGATACATGCATGTTAACACTCTTGAAACCAGTTAGTGAAGGAAGTGAAGGAAGCTCCCTGATGATGATCTTCATGAAAACAAAGTACAAGTTGTTAAACCTCTGAATTTCATGCTGGTGATTGTAATTGAATGCAGGTAGGATATTAGAATGGCTACAGTGTGTTAAGTCTGATTCACACAGGATAAATATTACCTATGGACCACTGGTAATTCGCAACTGTGTTAATTTGTTTGCACATTCGTACGGGATAAGCAAAAGTCTGTAATTCTCTCAATTTACACACATTCTGACCGGATGTGTTGTAATTTCCTAACTTCCTGTGTTGTCTCATAAATATTATTAGAATTCTTCTTGTAGTTGTTTCGTATGCAGTTAAACATACACAGGATAAGCTTGTTGCCTCTTGCCCCTGAAATGATGTCAATCAAATTTTCGCCAGTAATCCTCCGTTATTCACTCCAGGAAAAGACAAGAGACGTGGAACTGCGATCACACGCACATACCTGCGCATTCACACGGGACTTTATTGACCACCGTATGTCTGTGTTTCGCAGTAGGTAATACAGTAGGTAATTTGCGGTGGAATTTTTACTGCACAAATTACGGACATGTTGGATTCGCACGGGACTAAAAACTCAAGACATTCTCCGTAATTATTCCGAAAAACCAGTGGTCCACAGGTAATATTAATCCCGTGCAAATCAGGCTTTAGTTGAAACAATAAGACAGCAGAAGAGAAGTGTTGTGATGTTTTGTTGAAATTGTGCAACGTGCTGATTGGATTGGAAGCTTTTTAAATTGCTGAGATATTTGTCCTATCCATATGCAGTAGTTATAACAAACTAGGTAGTCACTGTTAACCCGGAGAAACAAAAATTATCATCATCCAACCCTGGATGAAAAGCTGCTTTTGTAAATGGCTATAATATTCATGGATGCCACTTTGTAAACATGTACTTTTCTTTCTTTTCTGTGTGTTTGCTTGAATAGAAAAGCCCAGGAGCAGCAGAAGAAGGTGGTAGTCGCCGGCTGTGTTCCCCAGGCCCAGCCAAGGATGGATTACCTCAAAGGACTCAGCATCATTGGGGTAAGAGTGTGTGTGTGAGGGAGAGAGCTAGAGAGCTTTGATAACCAGAAAGTTAGTGCTAATGCAGGTCACGTATGTTTTCTAATTTTCCTTGTGAGTGTCCATTAGACAGTTTTTGAAGAGATGGGCAGACAAACACACACAGGCTGAAACAGTTTGACCGGTCATTCACCTGGCTGCCAGCCTGCTGCGTCTGTTCTATTCGAGCCTCCCAGCTGTGAAAGTGGATCAATAGAACTCCCTGGGAGACGAGAACAAGACTGCTGAAATGAACATATTTGGGAGATCCAGTGGTGGAGGAGAGCCAGCCATATTGGAAAACAATGTGTGACAGTGTCGAGCGCTTGAGAAATAAGGTCAAAAACACAGAAATAAGAAAAAGCCTGGGCAGAGACGTACAAATGGAACCCAGGAATGATATGATGTGGAGGTACATTTCCAGGAATTGAACGAGCTGGAATTCATTCATTTATACGTCGTTATAGGTGTGTAAGACTCGGAATTAAAAATCGAACTCAAATATACAGTAGTAGTAGAAAACATTTTTTTGACACCTTGTACATTTGTAATATACAGTACTGCAATAAGAATCACTCTTAAGTCATTGCACTCTGCGGAGTACTGTTCCATTCTCCAGGCCCACATGCTCCCATCTGCACATGCTCTGTTCTGTCCAGGTCCAAACTCAATGCTTCAGCAAGATATTGAAACACATCCAGGGCATGTTATGTTGAAACTGTCTAGAATTTTCTGTTAGATTTATTTTTTTTTTGAACAACTAGCCTACCCAAAAAACAAACAAACATGTTTTTGTCTGCCTTACACAACCACATATTTTAAACATTTTAAAACACGCAAGCAATTTTTCACCCACAAATATTTCATGATAATATTAGAAAAATTGCAAAATTTTAAGGGGGGGGCGTGTCAGATTTTTTTCCTCCATGACTCTAGGAAAAATACGTTTAAGAAGATTTTAGGGGAGTGTTCTCAGCTTTGGTAACACCCCTTTGCATGAATTTTCAGGAACCAAATAGGCTGCAGTTCATTATTTTATACATGTCTTTGTCTGACTTTAAGACTGACGAGTAAAACATGAGTATAACAGAATGGCTGAAAAGAGACTTTATGGTATTTTTATTAGCTGTGATGACACCCCTACTTGTGTGTCTGTGTGTAATACTTATTATCAGCTCCACTAGATGTGTGACTGCTTAACTGTTACTATTAAAAGTATTTCAGTGAATTTGTGATATTTTTAAGGAGAGCATGAGTCTTTGATTTGCTGCTTTTTTTCCCCCAGGGCTCTTGAAAACCACTTTAGGAAAAATTAACTTTGATATCTGAAATAAACTGTATCTTGGTGAAGGTTAAGTGGTAGATTTTGAAATCTGGTGTTTGCACATAATCAAATGCAGGAATATTTTTGCTATTCCAGCTATATAATAGGCTTCAGAAAATATTTCAGTACTTTGGAGTTAAAAAATTTCCTAAGTCAGTTAAAGTTGTAGTACGTATGCAAACATGTCCTTCTCACGTATAGCTTTGGTTGTTTCGTTGAAATTCAGTATAACCATCCCTTAAACCTTGAGAAATCATTACAACAAATTGCAAGAAAATTCTTGAATTCTGCATAAAAACTAAAACTTGAGAGAGTAACATTTGCTAAGTTTGGACCAGATACCATTTTCAGGTACATGTAGAGCAGGGGTGTCAAAGTCATTTTAGTTCAGGAGCCGCATTAAACCCAATATGATCTAAAGTGGGTCAGATCAGTGAAATAATATGATAATAACTCCAGTGTTCTGTGTTTTTGAGTCAAATCCATAATGAGAATGTTTTCATCTACAAACTGTACTATATAACTTTACTGTACTAAGTGCAATTTTAAAAAAATATTACACCTTAGTTTATGATTCATACATGTGCATCACAACTTTCAGATCACAGTGGATCTGCGAATACACAAAACATTTAATAATAGGCAGAATATTGTTAAAATTCCACATATTTCTCTAAAGACATTTCAGGTTGTTCATATTGTAGTTCTTCAGTTTGTTCACATTGTTTTGTCTGTAAATGTAAAACTTTTTGTGTAATATCAGGGTTTGTATTTTTATGCTAAAACAAAGAGGAAAATTTGCTTTTTTCATTATTTTTATTAGGCTATTATAATAGTATTTTACTGGTCTGATCCACTTGACCTAAAATGATTTGAGCACCCTTGAGCGTTAATATTTTTCAGTGTAAATTTTACATTTCACAAATTAATCCCAGGGTATAGATTGGACTCTTTGGTGGGCCAGTTTTGGCCCCTGGGCTGCACGTTTGACAAATGTGATATAGAGGGAAACATACTTATTAATTTGACTGAAAGAAATGGATTTCACCATAACAAAAGAACAGTTCATTACCAGATCAGTATGGCTTCAATAAGATCAGATGAAACATTACAACACCACAGCACAGAGGTGATCACAGGTATTATCTCCAAAGCAGTTACACTCAGTCTAGGAAAACATACAGTGCTGAGTTTTATGTGCTTTATTTTGCTCAGTCCATGCTGATGAAAACTGAAACGGCACCTTCTGAATTGCCACATAAACTCCATCCTAATTTCACATAATACAGAATTTATTTGCTGGTGTTAAAAAGCAAACTACCTTGTTGAAAATTGTCATAAAGTCAACAGCTTAGTATTCATTGTTGACTACTCCCACTGTCTTAAATATGATGGTCTGGGTAGGTGGTGGTGGGGTGGCTGGGATGTTCAAGATGCTTTACCAGAAATATTTTTTTTTCCATTTAAGTAAACATGCCACAGTGTGGCATAATTACATTCAGATAAACAGGCGTGTATATACAATAGCCTTCGGGGTGAACAGAAACAGCTGGGAAGTTTACCACTGCCGGTCCTTTCATTGTCATGAGTAGATTGGATTATGCATTGATACAGACTGAAACACCCACATCCACAGTGGTAGAGGCATGCATGAGCAGCCACTTGGCGTTACAAACACAGACATGTGCACACACTGCTCCTGTGTGTCCTTGTGAGTTACAAAAGCCATACATGACAATGACGGTGACAGTTGGTGGGTTATGCAAATTAGATGCAAAATAACCAGTCTTGAATTTGTATAAAGCGATTGCACTAACGGCCACTAAAGGAGTGTGCTTGAAAAAGGGTTTCCTGTTGAATTCATTCTGTTAAATTGACCTGTGTGCTTGCTTCTGCGGATGCACATGTTTTTCTGAAGTTCAGTGAAATGAATGACGATGTATTGTAGGCAAGGTACACAGACCGTCACGCAAACCCACAGTGCTTCGCTTCTCTCTGAACTAGACATGTCACATCTTGTATCTGAGATTCATCACACACATCTGCACACCGCTACTAGGTAATCAGAGGATTGTAGTGGGTAAGCAATGATGTAAACATCAGATGCACCCACATCAGTCCTTGCAGCCAAATCCTATGCTATATTAAGCCTATCTAATGCTTTTTTTCCCCCTTTTTCTCTTTCTTAGCTCTCTTACTCAGCACACAAACTTAATTTAAAGGGACTAAACTGACTCATTTAAAGTAAAGACGATAGGTTCTAAGACTTTCTCTTACATTTTGATAGTTTATTGTGGCTATGGTTGTGGAGTTCCCTCCGTTTAACTTTGTGTAATTCAAAAAAATTACTTTTGAATCTGATCTGTTTTTTTTTTTTTCTCTTTAAACATCTGTTTTATTTGGTCTCCTGGATAATAAACAAAGTGAAGAAAATAGTGTATACCAAGCAGAATAGAAATGTGTGGATAGGAGACAGTGAAAGCAGTGACTCGATGTGAAATGGATGGAATTCTGGGAGGAAGATGCGATGTAGGACTGACTGAAAGAAGAAATATTATCAGGTATTCTTTTCTAAAGGCTTAGGTTCTGTTTGGTCTCCAACATCCGTTTGAACAGTTAATTTTTTATTTTAATCCATTAATTTCTCTAAAGCCCTGTGAAACAACTTTGCTGTTATATTGGGCTCTATAAATAAAATCAAACTGCATTAACATGAGGCCATTTTCTTTTCCAGATTTGTGTTGAAGTGTGGACAAATATGGCAGATAACAACAAACAGCCTTAAAAAAGTTTAAAAATAAAAGTTGGTGAAGTCTGTTCGGAATCAACTTATATCCATTAGAGCTGGGAATATTTGGTTGGTTTGGGTGTTATCCACATTGATTTGACATTAATTTGACTTTGGAACCTAAAACGGCCTCAGTGCTGCACGTAAGACACATAACGGGAGAAGAACGCCTGTGTTAGATCGACTATTTTTTTTTTCTTTCTTTTATCGCTACTTCCATCCATTTTTGTCTGTGCTTCTCTCTGTTTCCTGTCTTGTACAGATAATTGGCAGATTTGTTAAATCAGTTCGGTTCTGTGTAGAAAAATCTGTCTATTAAGTATCCAGCTCAGCCCCCTAACTGTGTGTCCAACAGGGTTGAGCTGATTTTCTTCACATGAATTAATTGTGTTTTGTGAGGTTCACACTTCAAAGCGGTACTTTTTTTTTCCCCCCACTGACAATAGTAAAGGAAGTGGCCTTCTGTGTTAGTTTGTGCTAGTTGTTGAAAGTCTGCCTTTGTGTGTCCCTTGTGTAACAACCATTCCCTTGCTACGTGAAGATGTTATTTGTGTCTTTTATCATTTCTTTCAACCATTTGTGTTGCTCTGCCACATGTAGTGTTGACTCAATGTATTACTTAATATAGATCCACAGTGGCATTTAGGAAATCTATATTACTTAACCCTAGCTGGAGAAAACTTGGTGCGGATGTATCTGTTTGTACTCATCTGTGTGCATACCACATAATGCGTGTCTTACTGTGTATATTTACATGCCCACTTTGATTGAATGTGGATCGGTGTTTTGTGTTGTCAATATCAGACTTTGTTTTGAGCGTAGGGACTCGGACATCAATAAACCCGTCCCATGTGTGTCTGTGTTTCAGGTCCAGCAGATTGATCGAGTGGTGGAAGTAGTAGACGAGGCTGTTAAAGGTATTTTCAAGCACGCACGCACGTACACATGCACACACACACACACACACACACACACACACACACACACACACACATTGTGCCGTAGAATAAACAGAATGGCATTGACCAGCTAATAAATGAGTAATTATCCTGGCTCCTCACTGCCTAGATTTGCCCACATTTAAGAATGACTAGACTGATGAAAAGCAAAAGTAGTATCAATAGGACTGGTTGTAGAATAAAAACCTGACCACAACTAATATTTTTTTTTTGTATTTTTATATTTATTCCGAGTAATTTCTGTGTAGTTAAACGTGGCGTAAACGACAAACCTGAACACAAGTATATTCTTTGTGTTAAAATTAGATGTGTGAAAGCGCAGAAGCTCGAGCTACTGCCAAAAATAATTTTTGATCACCTTTTTCAGTCATAGTAATGGGCTTCATTGAAGTGTATTTGAAAGCCAAGGCGTCTGTTTTTGCCTTAGGAACCTGTCTGTCTTCCGGTACGAGTTGCTTGTGAACTGATTCTCCCCGTCAGAGAAGCTCACTGACAGCGAGACGGACTCACATGGCAGTGATTAGGTCATCCGTTTAAAGCGAACCGGCGCACTTAACTGTTTAATGAAGGTCAGGCAGAGTTTACAGTATGAGAGTGTCCAGTCAAGCTGTCATACACCCCCAGCTGTTCTCTAATAAAGAACAGATTGAGTGTACACTGTGTGTGACTGACTAGTTTGCTTTGCAAGCCTCGCTAATGAAGGACAGCTGAACTGAGGCTTAATTTTACAATGTGTCATCAACCCTAACTTGTCTGACTACACACAGTTTCACACACATATACACACTGCTATCCCCTCTTTCTTCTGGATGATTTGCTCTCTCTACCGCTTCCTTTGCTTTTTCCTCTCATTCCTCATCATCTTTTGATCTCTTCCCCTCATATCTTCCACTTCCGTCTGCCTCCACACAGTTCGGTTCAATCCCATCTGCCCTCCTTCTCTTTCTTTTCTTCCCTCTTCACCCCCTCCATGGAAACTAATTTCCCCAGTATCATTACAGTTCTTTATGACCTCGTATAAACTGAGAGCTGTTATTTCAGCTCGGAGGCCTGGGCATAAACCTTTAAGCTAGGGGATTTGCCTTTTGTAATGGCTACTAAAATACTTACTGCAATGAACTGCTAATAGACACAGTTCTTTGCTGCCCCAAAATTGCTTGCAGGTCTGTTTTCCACATGACAGGAGTACTGGCATGCTTTTATGAGCTTGTTTCTTGAAGTGTGAGGGTATCTACGCTCTCCTGGCTCAAAAATGTGCTTCACGACTGTCACTCTGTGTGGATACTACTCTGATCCAAACCTTCGTTTAATCAGTGCACACTGGCAAACATAAAGTGCCAGTTACTACTACCTGGTGTAAATGTGGAGGATGTACAAGTTTGTCTGTTAGTTATCTCAGATCGGGTTGGTGAGCATACACACATTATTTTAGGTTTATACAGTCACACACACTACAATGACTCAATCGTCTGCTTTCCACCATTGCAGCATCTGGGATGTGGCGGCTACTGTTGTTACTGTAGTAACAAGCTTGCTTTGCTAAATGGGTTTCCAAAACGGCTTTTCTAAGCGATGCCAGATGTTTGTTTTCCAGCTTTGAGTTTATCCAGAAATCTAAGCCCACTGGCAGATTGATTAAAAAATCATTAATGATCCCCATAGACAAAACATTTATGTTCAGTGATTCTCAAGAAAAACAGTTGTTTGTTTTTTATTCAGACCAACACACAAAGGCAAGAAAATATCTTTAATAATGTTTTCCTTTGAAAGGAAATCAGGCTTCCACTGATGTCTGATCTTTGCACCATTAATAAATAACAAGCGCACCTCTTTCTTTATGGGAGTATTTTGATGTCTTCTTTTCTTTATTGGCCTCCTAATATTGATCTTCTTTCACTGAGATGATAGCCGTGGATGATACCATTTCACCCGATATTCTTTTATCTTTAGAAACGGTTTAGATTTAGTGCGTGTGAGATACAGAAATGGGCGAAAGGTTAGACAGACTAATGTATCTACTTAGCTAAAGATCAGAGGCTACATGGCATCCACATAACCTCATGATCCTATTTCACAAAGATAAACAAAGAGTTGGCACGTGCGAGTGCTGGAAAAATGAATCTGCAGCATAAAATACACACAGAGACGGATTCAGACAAGAATAGGAGGAAATGAAGTAAAGGTATCGCCTGGGAAAACTAGTATATTCACAAATTTACAAAGTAATCAACATTCTAAAAAAATGTGTTTTAATGTTCCGTCACAGAACCATGTTTTGTGATTAGCCTGAAGTAGAGCGGTATGGGCAAAGTATTAAATTTAGCTGTTTTTTTTTTTATTTTCTTTTTTCATTGTTATAGAAAGTTTACCGTTTTACTTTTGTTTTCTGACTACATGATGTGAAAACTAAGTTTAACTGAAAAGTAATTTCTTTAATAAAACAATAATGCAATGTATGACTGACACTTTCACACATCATGTGACAAAATGCAAACAGGGTGGGATTTTTAATTTATTTATATATTTTTTTGGAGTAGAGTCTTCGCAGGACTAACCCTCATTTTGCAATTTAGGTGTTCAAGATTTTCAGAAAGCAAAACCCTCATTTAACCAGATTAATTTGATATATTGCACACCCCTGTCACTGTCGAGCATCAAAGACTCCGGTATGACTGTGGTTTTACCGAATGATTGGATCCGTGCAAAGGTAGGGTTGCGAAGGTGTATACTTGATCATCGAAATTGATTCGGTTGACATTTTGGCTTTTCCATTATGGCAGCTGTACATATCCCACTGCCCCTTGTATCGAGAGGACGCAAAACAAACTGTACACCCCTCCTGTCATCCTCATCTGCCACCTCTGCCTCTTCTTTCAACGTGCCCCATCCCCCCTGATCCTGCCTGCTGCTTTACAATCAAACCGGGGAGCACAACCAGACCCACCACTTATGAGACATCAGACACAGGTCAACAGGTCATCCTTTTAGCTCCCTACCCCTCTGATCCAACCATCCATCTGGTCATTCTATACATCTTTCATCTGTGATGTGTTTTATTTTTTTTTTGTCATCTAGCCATCCATCCATCTACTTTTCTATCATTCCATCTTCGGTTTCCCCCTCCATTTTCTTTACCATGCTTTAATGGTCTGTTATGAGTGAATGGACAGATTTATGTTGGCTTGTATTATGGACGATAGAAAAGAACAAAGAAGAGAGATGGGGAAGAAAAACAGAGATGTAAAAGTAGGAAGACTCACTAACAATAATGTGTTGTGTAACGTGGTGAATCCTCTACAGCTGTGTTTCTATTTGTTTTTATGCATCACATTAGAAAAAATGGTAGAAAAGCAAGGCCGGGTTGGTTTTTGCATTTCTAAAAAAAATTTCTGTCGATAAAGGCAATGGAAACTAGAGATGTCCTGATCCAGGTTTTTTCACTTCCGATCCGATACCGATATTTTTTTTCACTTCCGATCCGACACCAATACGATACCGGCCTATCCGAGCATGTATTAAAGTTCAGTTATTTAACTTCCTTACCTAGTTGTCA
>JAPTYR010000009.1:17801612-17812027 GCA_029814505.1 Siphamia roseigaster
ATTGTTTCGTTGAAACTGTTGAAGGTGTTGAATAAACATGTTAAATATATTTATATTAATATTTTTGCATTTATTTTGGATATTTTATCATAGTTTCACCACCCAATGGACACTTTACCTGTTATTTATTTATTTATTTTTTACCCACTTGTAGAACCTCGACAAAGGCTGGTCCCCACAAGTGACGATTACAAACTTAGTCCTTATGAGACATGGAATCCAGTGTGTGTGTGTGTGTGTGAGATGCTCACAAATGTCTCAACATTGATATGTCATAAATTGAGCCAACTAGGTCCCTGTCACTTTTAATAATGTCGGGTACCTCAGAAATCACTGGGTGTGCACTATCAGCTCATGGAAACAACACAGCAATACATGTTTGTGTTTTGCTGACACTGACAGCAATAAAACAATTATCTGTTGTCTTGTCCTCCTTTACACTCAGCCAATCACATCATTTCCACTCCAGTAGAACGTTATTACAGCACATTGTCAGCAGTGGGCTGGATGTGCCCTCTTCGCCATCTATGAAACATCTGAAACAATCTTTTCATTAAAGATAAAGCACCTGCCAGATCCAGGAAACATCAACAGTGACTTGAATCAAATGGGGATTAACTCCACTTAGACGCTTTATAGAGATGTTTTATTTTTTTCTCTAGATAGTTGTGAACATGTGATGTGACTACTATCAGATTAAAGTTGAGTAAAGGACATTTGGACATTTTCCAAAAAAGAAATAGGAAAAAAAAAGAACCCTGAAACTGCCATTGTGAGATTATAATTATGGAGCATGCTAAACTACTACATTGTCCTTGCACTGTTATATTTTATTTTATTTTTTTCCTGCTCAAGGAACAGACTCATCAAATATAGTTAAACAAGGTCCTGTCCTTGCTGTCAGTCATCTCTGGGGATGGACAGAACAGTAGACAGCTGCTGTAGCAAATGGACCAGTCTCCACTGTGAAAACTGCTAAGCTAATTGGCTGGCTGTGCGTGCTAATATGAAACCATGCAGTGCTCCTCCTTTTTTTTTCCTCAATTGAACCAGCAAAAGACAGCAGCCCCCTTTTGTAATGGAATTAATGAAAACATAGGAAATGGCCTGAATTGAGTATTATGGGAGTGTGATGTGAAGTCTATATTAATTAGGGCCTACGGAGTGAGAGCTCTGAGTGCTTAGTGTGAGTCTATTCCCATGTGGACCAGCCATAATTATGATGGGATTTCTACCTCTTCTTCCTCCCTATGATGAAAAGGTTTTGTTGTTCCACTACTTTAAAAAAAAAAAAAAAGATGGGAAAGGAAGGATCAGCATCACTTGATGAAAGGAAACTCTGAAAGTGCAGCTGCCGCAAAAAAAGCGTTTCATTTCATCTCAGCGCAGTGCCATCACTCTCACTTTTGTCTCTCCTCTACTTCCTGACTCCTGCTGCCTTTAAGTCCTGGAGATATACAGTAGAGATCATAAGCCATATAGAAAATTCACAGAAAAGTGTGTAAAGAGTGTTTGTCAGTGTGTTGGGATCTCCCAGGATGCATCTGACAATGGATGTCAGTGCTGCTTAGAATGAGGAGGCTACATGTTGTGTTGTTTTGCTGAGCTTTTAAGAATTACTTGTGCATGTGTGAATGTAGATTTGTGTGTATGTGTGTATTTGTGTGTGTTATTGTGGACAGCTTTGGCCGGCAGCCTGCTGTTTCTTATGGGATGTAACATTTCCTACAGTCATGTCTGTTTCAGAAGCAGCATCGTAATCTGGCCTATTTGCTGTCCCACTGCATAACAGAGCGAAAGTCACTGAGAACTTTGCCAAATCCTGACAAGGCTATTTGCATTGAAAGCTCTCTGGTCTGAGTGCCTGAGCTGTAGACAAATGTCACACTGTTAAAAAAAAATAAAATAAAAAAAATAAAGGATTTTGTGGGTTGGTAAATACAAACTATGGAAATCAGTTCCATTTTAACCCTTTAACACCTGATGCTCAGTGCTGACTCCTAAATGGATGGTTTAGTTTAAATATTCAGACAAATTCAACCATTTTTTAAATTGTTTTTACTGAGGTTTGTTGATGGAATAGATATATGGAGATAAACAGGTGTCAAAAAGAAACTGATTTAGAAAAAGAGTAAACTTTTTTTTATTTTTTTGAGGCCAGTACTGATTTTATTTGTTTTTTTTTTTTGTTTTGTTTTTTTTACCCATCAGCCTTAGTATATGACCAATACAAACCATTCATATTTGAAGCCGATACCATTTTGTTTTGGGTTTTGTTGTTGTTTTTCCCTCTCTGTCAAATAAAAAAAATGTCAGAAAATCATATTTAATTACAATTAGAAAATGAAAACAGTAACAGTAAAACTACTAAATATGACCAAACATCTATCTTCTGTTTTTTTTTTCTTTTTTCATTCTTTTTTTCTCTTTATCCACTACTGGAACCAAATTACAATACTAGTTATTTCCTTCTTTTTTTGAAAATTTGTTTTTACTTAATTTTAGTTAATTTCTTTGCAAATTTTTCACGTTATTCATTGTTTTGTAAATACTTCAACAAATACTTATATTTGTTCATTTTGTTTGTTACATTTTATTTTTTTTTTATTTTAGTATTTTTCTTCAATTTTGTTAGATTCATTCATGTTACTTATTATTTTGTTGGTTTATCTTAAATTTTTTGTTGGGTTTAATCTGTTTTTGGCTGTTTTTCTTAATTTTTTTCCTTATTTTACTCCTTTTGACTGGAACTGTTAAAGTCTCAGGAGTTAAAGAGTTAATCAACAATAAGCGTAGCCGGTGAAATCTATTTAACTGGTTAAATTCTACCTATTTGTAAACAGTAACAATTGCTACTTAAAATAATATAATAAAATCTACCCCATAGTATTGTGACATGTTGGAGAAGCAGCTGGAGCATTTCCCAGCATGCTTTGGGAAAAATTATTTTTTTAGTATCTATGTGATATAAACATGAAGGGGGTGATCACAAATATGTGAGATGAACCATTTTCATATTACGTGTTGATACACTCATTAAGGTGAGCAGAAGAATTTTCACACTGAAAAATACTTTGAAGTATTTTTCCTATTAAGTGTTGTTCTTTATATATAGCACAATTATGGTGTGTTTTACCCCAGGTTTAAATGCTGTGTTTTTGAAATATGGTGTACAGTATTCCCTATTGGAGTATATGGCATGGCTAGGTGGCTAGCGTGGCTAATGCAGTATAATCAAACTTTCTCAAAACACATCCAATTGTTGTGATTTTGCTCTCAGGTGATCGTAGCTCATCCCAAACATAAAAAAAAAACAGCCACACTTGCTTCAACACCAGATAATCCCTTTAATTTTGATTGGCTGTTTTTATGTCTGTCAAAAGATGGACGAATGAATTCTATCAAAATTGTACTGAACGCATCTCATACTTCTGTCAAGGAAAAGTTCTATTGCAGTATGTATCGTTATTGTTTTATCGCCCATCCTACTGTAAATTCATGAAAATGCGAAATTGTGTAATCAAATGTTTTCTATGTTAATCACATGGGAAGCTGAGCCAATGTCTTTCCCAACTATGGACATTACTGGTATCAATCATAATAGCTGCATTCCAAACATTAAGATTTACTTGCCTCCTCACATTAAGGGTTATTGATTTAAATGGAGCAAAATTACCAGCAGTGTGCATTCCTTCTTGCTTTACAGCATTAGCAAAAGTGAAGTGGTGAGCTGAGCATGTTGTTAAACTTTAAAAGGCAGATTGCATCATCATCGCCATCAACACATGACCACTGTACTGACCATCAGCACCACTCTCACCGCCGACATCATCATCATCATCATCATCACCGAGAGCTCAGCACTCTTGCATAAAGACTTTGAGATTTAAGGCCCCTTTGGAAAGATGACATCATTCTTTTTCCCCTATAACTCTCCAGTGTGCAACTGACAGAGCTGAGGAGCAGTGGGGTGGTTTTGTAAATGATGTGATGTGTTGGCATCTTTGCAGGAATTGTCAGCTGCTTTGCTGTCTACATCTCACAGAAAAGACCCTGTAGGAAAGTTGACATCATTCTCATGCTGCGGAACAATAACTGGCACCCCAAATCCTCTGACATAAAATTGACATATGTCTGGAAGAGGAAATGACAGCAAAGAAGATTATTGGCCCTTCTGCAAGACTCGTCAGCTGTTTGGCGTTCTGGAAATAAATGGAAGCAATAGAAGTGTCTTAGAAGAGCTGCAGACTTGCCAAAGACACAGTCCATGAACTGTGACTATAAGGCTTCAAACCTTCCTCATGAAATGCTGTCACATATTTTTCCTGCCATGTCTTAAGTGTATCTATACTGTAATGTCTAAAATCGGTTAATAGCCCTCTGGAGTGTGACCTCAGACAGCCAATGGGCTAAATGACATAATTCCCAGACATTGGAAGCACAATGTAATACAAAAAAAAAAAAAAAGGAAATGAGAAGGTCAAAAGCAGGATGATAATCAGAACCACATAGGGTAACTTAAACTCATCCTGTTTTGATCTCACTGCAGTATTGAACCTCTTCCACCCTCAAATGGTTTTAATTTGAGGGAGTAGATTAGTGAAGCTCGGAGGCAGGGACTCATCGGCCATGAGTGCTTGAGGGAATCATTCAACTGTTCAACTGTGTCAAAGTAAAAGCTGAAGAGCCACAGGCAAAAATGAATGAAATCCTATTGGTTGTGGTAATGCTAACCATCTTACATCAGTGGTTTGCAGAATTCCTCTGGTGGATTAGTGCGCTAAAAGTGACAGCGTGGTGGGAAATGATGACCGTAGCACTAGAAAGGTATGTGTTCGTCAGCAGTTTCCGAAAGAAAGAGCCAAGGCAAGGGAGAGGGAATGGGTAGAGGCAGGTGTTTTTATGGTAGACGTGCTGCAGAGAAAATGTACGTAAATGATGCATGATGCATACTCATACATACAACCATGGAAAGAGCATGAGTAATTACCTCCGCCAAGGAGGTTATGTTTTTGTCGGGGTTTGTGTGTTTGTTTGCAAAATAACTAAAAAAACTAATTAATGGATTTTGCTGAAATTTTCAGGTAATGTTGAGGATCGTCAAAGGAACAAATGATTTGATTTTGGTGACAATCTGGAAGAAAAAAAACCCCGCCATTATCAAAAAAGACAATTTAGTGAATAACTACTGAACTAATAATGATATTAACATGAATCCACTTGCTAGAGGAACATTTTCATGGTCAAGGAATCTAGAGATGGAGACAAAATACAGTAATTGTAGGACTGTTATTTTAGGTGGAAATCCCAATATGGGGGGAACTGGTCTCTCCGACTCTCCGAGTGCATTTTTCTAGTTTGTTTTTTTTTATCCACTATTTTTGCTTCCTTTAGTGCAGTTTTCTTATGAGATATTTCAGATTTTTCATTTTAAGATTATTGGAAAACAAAATAATTCATAGTACTAATCTAATTTTGTGAAAAGTAAAGCTCAGTGTTGACACAAGTCCAGCCCCTTCCAGTGGTTGTTGATACTGCCGTCAGTTACACACTTGATGTTTGGATTTGGTTATAAAACCACTCAGGAATCAATCACTGCATCTCCACAGTGTGTTCAGAGTGGCTGAAGATGTTTATGCAGCTTCAACATGACCGGAGTTGTAGTGATTTCCAGCTTTTTCACAGAATTATTAGAAAAAGGAGTGGAATGTGATCAGATAATAGCAGTTTGAGGTGTTTCTGTATTTCATGATGAGAAAGATGCAGACATTCATTGATCTTTGGAGCGCACTTGTCCTCACGAGGGTTGTTGGGGGTTCTGGAGCCTATCCCAGCTACTTAAAGGTGAAGGCTTTGATGAATCGCCAGTTCATTGCAGGTGACTGACATATAGAGATGAACAACCAATCACTCTCACATTCACACCTATGGGCCATTGAGATTAACTTATTAACTTATCAGAGCATGTCTTTGGATGGTGGGAGGAAGCCAGAATACCTGAAGAGAACCCACACAGGCATGGGGAGTACATGCAAACTCCACACAGAAAAGAAATGAGAAACGGGTGGCTGTGGCTCAGTTGGTAGAGTGGGTTGTCCAATGACCGAAGGGTTGGCAGTTTGAATCCTGTCTCCAACTGTCCGCATGTCGAAGTGTACTTGGGCAAGACACTGAACCCTAAGTTTCTCCCAGTAGGGTCAGGCAGCGCCGTGTGCATAGCAGCAGCCGTCTACTGGTGTTTGAGTGTGTGCGTGAATGGGTGAATGTGAGGAATTGTAAAACGCTTTGGGTGCACGATGGTACAAAAAAATATGTTCTATAAGCTCAGTCCATTTAGCATTTACCATTTACCATGATCCTGGTTGGAATCAAACCCAAGACCCTCTTGCTGTGAGGTGAGGAGGTCATCTTGCTCAAGATGCTGGAAGACCCCGCCCACCTTGCATCCTCACAGACTGGATCTACATCTGTAGATGGACCTTCAGCTATAGTCTGTCCATCCATGGGAGTGGATCTGTCCTTCAGTGTGGTTCTCCCTGAGGTTTCTCCTTTCCTACTGGGTCTCATGACAAGGGCTGCCTGGGACATTATTACCTCTGCTAAGGAGGTTATGTGATCATGCTTGTATGTTCGTTTGTTTGTTTGTTCGTTACAATTGGGCAGCATGCCACAAGGGGGCAGAGGTTTGCACTCTCTGAGTGCTTTCTCGCATGTTTCTGTCATTAGCATGTATTTCATTGACTGCTTTTTTTTTTCCGCAAACCAACTCTGCAAAGCCCTACAAATACTCTACAAATACAATTGAATTGAATTGATTTAAATTGAATTAAAGTGAATAGATGCAGTCCATTGAGTCATTTCAAACAGAACCATATTCCTTTACTGGCTTCATAGCAAACTGCAGCTGTCTTGACTTATTAAATAATCATTGGATTTGGGTTGTGGGTGTGAAATTATGGAATGTACCTGATAATAAATTGAAGTTTTTCACTTCTTTGACAAAGTTAAAGAAAAAGGAAACGAGAAAGAAAAAGTTAAAGAATGAAAAGAAAAATGCCTTAAGTTTTAAATTATTTAGAAATATTGAATTGAGATGGTATGCATGTTTTTGTTTATTTTTTTCATGATATCTGAGTTTATGTTGTGAAAGCTCAATTTTATTTTTCTTTTTTACTTTATTTTTTTTTTTAAACATTTCAAGTAACAAGGATGAACACACGAACAATAAAAGGTTGGCCTATTGTATTGATTGTATGAACATGTTTTTCTTTATTTTATTACTACCTTATTATTATTCTTTTTTCCTCCCCTCTTGTTGTATAGTGAATACTCAATTCTGTACACATTTCATTTAATGTAATCAGGATATCAGGTGAAAAGGATAGGCAATTCCTTTTTTGCTTATTATATTAGAATTATTGCCCTCAGTACAATGACTGATGTACAAACCAACATAAATGCATTCATTCATTCATTCATAAATTGATAAATATACGTGTAAATGGTGGCACAGTTAAAACAGAACCTCTCACTATTGACTGCTATTCCTTTTTAAGTTATATCCCGTATAGAACATGGGAAGGGGAAGGAATTCAGCTCTTTCTAGTCCCACTACTTCACCCATACATTGAAAAACATTTTTAACTTAATAAACATATTAGGTCTAAAATTAATTTGAAGACTGACAAAACATTGCTTTGGGAGTTAAATTCCTTTTTTTGGTAAAGTGTTCGTATATGTTGTGATTCTTGGATGAGCTCCATACTAATCTGTATAAATGAAAACTCCTTTAAGTCACTGTATGTCTGGGTTTCTGTGAGTTTAACCCGGATCAGGAAGGTGAATGAGTTCTGCCTTTCCTTGTTGAGACTGTGGGATATTAACCACATACAAGCGCCCGGAGGCATTTACAGTCTGACTCACGGACATAAAATGAATCATTGAGATGCAACGCAGAAAGGCATTGTCTGACAGTTTAGTTGGCATCTACATCTACCGGTGGGATCCGACGTACATGAGTTTGACTCAGTCCTCTAAGGGGTGATGTCGTCACTGTCTGAATAATGAAAATATGATGCCCGGGGTGTTCTGGATACCTCATCCTGTCTTTAGCTGTATCCTAAGGCATTATATAGCCTGGTGGTGTGACACAAGTGAGTCATGCTGAGTCTATAGTGGAAAGAGTGTTTATTCTGTTTTAATTCACTTTAGTCATTTTAGTGATACCACATGAGTCATTTACTGAGCTCCACAAAGCTACTTCTGCTTCGAGAAGAATGGAATTTGGTCTCTCCATGTGCCACATATAGCTCCGTACGATGAGGTGAGCATCATCCTTCATGCAGGAATGTGAAGACCTCATCGCAGAGTCATACCTAATTACCTTTGAGAAGTGTTGAGACAAGAGCTACTTCCACGCAGACACATACCTTCATTAGATTTTGGTTTAGGTGTATTTTGGGTTAAGCTGTGAAGCTGAGTATTCAAGAGGTATGTGGAAGAAGATTAAACTCTTGAATGGCTGATAGACGACATGGCCTTTGTGTGATTGAAAGGTCACATTAAGGGCTCATCTCTCGGAAGTCTGATCATTATTGAGATCCTTTTTTGTAGACAGACAGACAGAGACACACACACACACACACACGCTCATTGTCTTCCTTCCTGCGGAATGACAATGCTTCCTTGTTTATCCAGTTGCCATAAAAACACAATCAAGCACAAGTCAACACTGAATGACTCCCAACAAGCTGGATTATTGCTCTAATTAAGCTTTAATAAGCCCTTATTAAACGGCCGCAGGCCTCGTTAGGCGGTTCATTAAGTCATTTCATCCTTTTATTCCTTCATTAAGTCTCTTTTCTTCTCTCTTTTCTTCTCAGGGAGTGTGGGAGTGGTGAGGTCTGGGAGATCATGACCTTAATTCTTTCCAAGACAGACGGTTTAATTAACACTGCAAGAATCCTCACTGGCTCACGACCACTACAATGATAATGTGGAGGGAAATTAGATTGCTAAGGTAAGCCACTAAGCTAATGTGTTTTTATTGGCAATACACACTAGTAACCTTTAAAATACTGTGAATGTGTGCTGTCTCTGTGATATGATTAAATCCTAATATAAGATGGATGAAAACAGGCAGCATAAAATTAATATTTCTGTAATTTTAGTAATATTTTGGAGAAATGTCTCATAATTATCAACACTGGTTCCATTATATTAGGTCTATTTGTTTTATTATTATTATTATTTTTACCAAGCCTTTGCTTCCAAGGACAGATTGTAAAATACCTGCAAGGTAATTAACAGAATCTGAGCAAGAAAGAATATTAAAATTACCCATTTACCTATTACGTCCCGTCCTTATCAAACTCTTTTAGTTATGTATTTACAGTTTTCACGGTATTCTTCTAACATGTCACTCATGAATAGGAAATGGCAAACTGTTGATTTCCTAAACCTGCAAAATCAATATCACTCTGAAAGTGAAGAGGATGAAACATTTATTACATTTGAGGAGCAAATGATCTCCCATAACCTCACCTGAATTTTATGTTTTCATTCTGTCTTAAGCTTGACCTTACTTGCATTTTATCTGCTCCACTGGTGTAAAACATTGAATAAACTCTCTCACTTAATAGCCAGGTGAAACATATGATTATCAAAAACCACCATCTGTATCACTGTAAATTAGAAGTATGAATAAAACTAATAGCCAGACAAAAAATGTAAAGTGTCCCACATATGCACCTCACAACGTAGATAAATTTCTTAAAATCTGGCCTTAAAATTATAACATGAAAGCAAAAAAAAGTGTCTTGTCTGATGTGAAATGTTCTTACTTGCAGAGCTCAGAAGGTAAAGATTAGTTAGTAACACCTGCACAGCTGAATGTAGGGGGATTTCCAGGTCTGGTTGGAATATTCAGAGGTGAACCTTGCACTGAGAGACTTTCTTCCTTTTTTCATGTGCCAAAAAAAACAACATGTCAGAGACTGTTTGCTGTTAGCAAGGGGGGGAAAAAAAAAAAGTTATGCCCCAGGGAGTCTTAAGGGCAACAGGTGTCAGATCTCTGAGCATATTAATCCAGCTCCTTACCGCATACAAATTTGTTCAAATTAGAATCTTCTGAATCTTCTATCACTTACTGTAGAAACAGTAGATAAACCACTGTAGAGGAAACCTTCGCTGTATTAGGTGGGTGTTAGTGCAGGTGTGTATGGAGGCTGACTGTGATAGAGCACCGGACTGTGACCCATGGATGGGGCCTGGTTTCTATTTTGACTGAAAAAGGGGTGTGTTTGTGCTTAGACGTCAGAGCGTGAGAGATAGGACATATAATACGTGTGTGTGTGTGTGTGTGTGTGTGTGTGTGTGTGTGTGTGTGTGTGTGTGTGTGTGTGTGTGTGTGTGTG
>JAPTYR010000009.1:17895560-17907302 GCA_029814505.1 Siphamia roseigaster
CCAGTGTCCTGCATCTTTTAGATATTCCCCTCTTCCATCGCACATGGAAGCCATTCCATCATTATCAGCCCTTTGCAGAGCCTGATCATTAATTGAACCAGGTCTACTAGAAGGAGGAAACATCTCAAACATGCTAGACACTGGGTCACGAGGACCGGAGTTGAGAACCACTGTTGTACAACATGTTTCATTGAAGACTGTGGTGTGAGAAATCATTACAAAACAACCACTAGGGGGCCTAATTAAGTCAGCCCTGCGATGAACTGCTGACTTGTCCAGGGTGTACCCCGCCTTTGCCCTTCAGTCGCTGGGATAGGCTCCATGCGACGCCCGTGACCCTAGTGAGGACAAAGCTGGTTCAGATAGTGAGATCAGATCTATTAATTTTCAATGTTTTCTTGATAATAACCAAAATCACTCGAGTACGTACATTCGATATTTACAGCAAAAACAGTCCTTTTGTTCATTCCATGTTTACTTTTATGTCTGTTTTAGTCACATGGTACTCACAGAACTTAGTACTTGATTGCATAACCATTGTTTTTGATGACTTTTGATGGTCTGATATTTTTTTTTCCAAGACTGTATCTGTCTTCAGAGCCCAGAGGTTTCATTGTGAATTTAATTTATTTACAGCATGTATATCAAATCCAAGTATGTTTTGACCTAAACAGAATGAAAAAATTGGGAAAAAAAATATAGCCCCTTTTATATTTAACATTGGCATGGTGCCATCAGGGACTTCATGGTGCATTCAAGTGCACCTCATAAACCCACTATTGATAAAAATTAAATTTTTCAGATTTAGATTTATTATTTACATTTGGTCTTATTTTCTGTTTCTTTTCTTCTGTTAAATACATAGGTTTACATCTACAATTCCTTTTTTTCTCACTAGAGTAATGAATTAGTTGAGTTGATGCTGAAATTCTTTCAATATTCTACTATTACTTCTACAGGGATTTTAAACATTTTATTAAAAAAAGATGATATTTATTTATTTGACAGTCTCTTTGTATATATTTTCTGATGCGAATAACTGGGTAGTTACTTCAAAAAGATGGTATTTGCTTTTGTAACATTTCAGGAAAGACTCTGACCTGCCTCAGCTGTGGTTGCCACATGTTTGAAGTGAAAAAGCATATGGATATGGTTAAGAGTGTATAACAACCATGGAAATATTAGCTCAGAAAATATATATATAGATGTCTTTTTTTCAGGACTCAAGCCACATTTTTTTTCTGCACCACAAATGCAACTTCAAGTTAGTATGAGTAAATGTGCACTAATTTTTCCATTATTAAAAGCTAATGATGAGAATCCTCTTATAGTAGATCACAAACTTTTAATGTTATCCTGTTTTTATATGTTGAGAACTATTGCAGAGAAAGTAATATTAAATGCATAGAAAGTCTAACAAACTGAATGCTTGCTCAAGATAAGTGTAAATGAGACTTTTGGGAAATTAAATTTAGTGAAGAGAGTGTGCTTTGCCGTTGCTCCTTCCTCACAGTGTATATAATCCATGCTTTTGATCTCAAAAATGTGCTAATGCTTTAGAGGAAGGAAGGTGAAATGTTTTTATGTGGTATTTCTCCCAGGCAAAAGTTTAAAAGTGCTTTACAGGAGATGCACAAAAAGAAAACAGAGATTAAAAGTCACATAGAATACAAAAAGAGTTGAAGACCCTGGTGCTAGAAGTGCTGAAGTTGCAAATATGTTTATAGGACGGACTTAGTTAAACAAATTCAACATGTTTATACACTCAACATGAAATGTTCAAAAATGTGACTTTAGTTTTAGTTGATATTCCAAATCGCAATAGCTCAATCTAATATAAATGTAGAGTTAACCTTTGTGATTGTGTCTCAATGGAGGTGAGTGTGATCACATCATGACAGGTACAAACTTCTACTCAGGTAGAAGAAGGAAGCTGCAAGCATTTCATCACTGTTGTTCTTTTATAGTTGTTTTTAGTTCTTGTAGACTTTCAATGTTTTGGTATTCTGTTTTTTATATTTATTCACGTTGATGTTTTTGATGATTTGTCTCTGGGTGTATTAAGCACATTTTCAAAGAAACCGAGAGGAGGATGGAGTTAGAAGATAGAGACAAGAACAGTGCAATAAACCGAAAAAAAAAATAAAAACAGATAAGGAAGGACATAAATTTCACTTTTAAAAACTATATCAAATAGTTAAATTATATATTTCGTATCTGTGTATATCTTTGTTGACACAGATGTGAAGCCTTCAAATGCAAATTGGAAGATTTTATTTTCCAATACATAAGCAGCACCTGGTGGTTCTGGAGTGTAAATGAGAACTTCAGTCATGTGGAGATCATCACTCACTGGGAAGAAGTTAGAACGGCATTTTACACTGATGCACATGTATCTGTTCTATAGAGAGAAACAGGAGGAGGAGGAGGAGGAGGAAGAGGAGGAGGAGAAGGAGGAGGACTGGAGAGGGAAGTTTGACAACTACAGCCCTGGATACATACTGAAAAACAAAGTCTTTCTTTCTTTCTTTCTTTCTTTCTTTCTTTCTTTCTTTCTTTCTTTCTTTCCTTCTTTCCTTCTGTCTTTCTTTCTTTCTTTCTTTCTTTCTTTCTTTCTTTCTTTCTTTCTTTCCCTCCCAGTTCAGTCTTCACTCGTCTAACACATGTGTGTCATGGACAGAACATGCTCTGTGTCTGTATAATGTTCTCACTTGGTCACAGCAGAACAAAGACAGGACATGCACTCATACAATATGCAAAGCTCAGCGGAGGCATATACTCAGGTTATAGTGCTCTCATGTGACAATATATTTACTGTGATTCGCTTTTATCACTGGCATGGATTATTAATGAATATTGTATTGTTTGGTGAAAAATCTTGGTAATATGATGTCGACTAAAGAATTGTAGCAGTTACTCAAGCGACGTCACTTATCATATCAGAGTAGCAGCAAAAACAGTGAATTGTGCATCATTGAAAGACAAAGAAAATGACTTTGGGGTTGGCCAGCCTCTGTGTTTTGAATTACAATATATAGAACTTTCTACTAATGTCAATCCGCAGTACATCTGTCTTTGCGGGTAATGACTGGAGGCAGTTTTCATTTGTTACTTACCTTATTTACCTCCTGCAGAGCCATGTTAACTGTGCCATCAGCAAAGGCCCTCTTTTATTCATCATTATCTTGTCATATTCATTTTAATAGGCATAAATAATGCAAGTTTTTTTTTTTTTACCTCTTGAACAATTTCCTGGGAAGTCATCTTATTATTTACATCAGTTTACTTTCTAAAAACAACTTCAGCCTGCAGATACCGTGAAACAGGATCCAAAGATTTACAGATTTCCACATTTTATATGCATGTTTTGTCTGAAAAATAATTAACTACAGACCCGAAATAGTAGAGGCAAGTACTAAACACTAGAGTGGGTTAGCCTAAACATACCCCTGCAGGGACCAGTTATAAGGCCGCCCTATCTGCTCCTTCCCATCTTTGTTTGTGGTTACTAACCCTGGCTGCAGTGGTCAGACAGGGGCCCCTTATGTTTTCTATGGACAGTTTATCACACTTCCTTCTCTTTTGCACTGGGCCCCCAGTCAGAACGACCAGACAGGAAAATCAAAGACTCCGGGACATAACCATACAGGGTAAATTGTATATTGCACTGTATAGCACATGCCAATGATATATAACCTTAAAGTCTGAATAGTAAATGCAAAACAGGAAGGAGGTCTATGCAAGTTCCCTATAACAAAGAACATTACTGTCTGAACAACACATCAGACTGATTGAGTGTTCGTTGGAATGACCCTAAACTGCAGAGGACTGAATCTTATTAAAAAAGTAATATGTGATTCAGGTGATTTCACTGGTATCGTATGATGTAGGACTAAATACTATGTCAATTAATTGTGTTTATGTGTCATGAAATGCGAGTCTGTCAAGCATAAACAACATCCAGGTCAGCTATGTCCAATCTGAATGCACTTGAAACAGAACAGAAGAATTGGAAAGGAAAAAAGGGAAAAAACAAGGACGATTATTTTAAGAGAGATAAAAAGAAATAGACAGTGACAACACAAGCAAAATACAGCTTTGCGGTTCCTATTTCTGACTTCTTTCTGGGACAGTTGACTCATTATTTACATCAGTTTAGCGCTCTACAAACATCTTGAGTCTGCACCACAGGTCCTTAAGAGACTGTGTCAAAAAAAAACAAAAAAAAAAAAACAAACCTGGCAGATTAGACACGATAAGTAAAAAGCATCTAGAGGTAAAATTATGAAGGAATATTGGAATGATACAAGTGTTAATGGTGGAGAAGTGTACATTTTTTGGAGGCATCTTGAAGCAATTATAACACGCTATGAAACGACGCTGTTATATTCCACTTATTAGCTCTGGTGACAGCGGGGGGTTCTTATATTGTTTTCCCTTCTATGCACCTCAGCCAGGATGTGCATGAGCCTGCCAGCCGTTAATGCCACAGAGGAAGTGTGCAGGAAATGAGATCAGCCTAAAAGAGAGGTAACGCCTGCACCACTGACACCAGACCAATAACTGTCACTCACTGCACCTGATACGAAGATAGCAGCAAATAACAGGAAGGTCAGAGCATAGAACAGAGTAGATCGGATGGAAAAGAATGGAACATCATAGAATACAATACAATAGAATACAATAGAATGGAATAGAATACAACAGCGAGCAGAACAGAATGGGATAGAGTACCACAGTATAAGACAGACGAGTATAGCGCATAATAGAATAGGAAAAAAAAGAATAGAATCAGAATAGAACAGAAATGGATAGGATAGGATAGAACAGAACAGAATAGAATAGAATGAAACAGAGCACCAGAATAGGATAGAGTCGAAAAGAACCAAATACAATGGAATAGAACAGAATAGAATAGAAGAGAACAGAATCAAATCACAACAAACAAAACAGAACAGAACAGAATGAAATAGAATAGAATAGAATAGAATAGAACAGAATAGAATAGAAGAGAACAGAATCAAATCACAACAAATAGATCAGAACAGAATGCAATAGAATAGAATAGAATAGAATAGAATAGAATAGAATAGAATCGGTGATGCAGCACAAGCACATAAGGCAGGAAAAGCAAGAAAAAAAATAGGTGAGGAAAAACAACAGACAGAACACAGCACAACAGAAGTGGAAAACAGAAAATGTGATGCTGCCCTACCACTGAGTCTCCAAGATAAACTGTGAAAAAATTAAAAATATCTGCAAATGGGTGAAGGTTGAATTCTATCACTGCATGTGTTACTGTAAAATAATGATAGTGTTCTAACATTTTCTTTTCTTTTTTTTTTTTTTTTGTTGCTATGGAGGAACAAAACTGGGGAACAAAAAAAAGTTGATTATTAACTGTAGGCAAGACTAGACGACTAGACAGAAAAAACCCTGCATAAGATGATGTTCCGTATGGGATGGATTGGAATGAGATTAAAGACAGCAAAAGAACAGCACCACCCAAACTAACTATTAGACAAATAGAATACAAAAATAAAAAAAAAATTCCAGTGGCTAAAAATACCAGTGGGATTGGGCTTGATTCATTGGCTGTGTATTTGGAACTGTCACTATGGCCTGCACACATTCTCTTTACCATGATGAAAGACACAGTCGGTGACTTCACTGAAGAAACCAAGCCTGACAGCTGTGTGTGCATGTGTGTGTGTGTGAGTGTGATGTGCATATGTATACGCATGCACACAAGCTGCTGAATTTTTGCTTTCCGTTAAGACTGAAGAAAAAAAACATGCTTTCTTTTTTTTATTTATTGAGACAGGAGGCAGGAAGAATGATGAAACATTTACTGTGCTGGCTTTCACCTACACCCAAGAACAAGAACGTTTTTGATATAATACATAGATACAATCAAAACAGTAGTTTTTGAGGCAGAATACAAGACGGCAGTAGACAGAATACTTTCTTGTTATGTTGTATTTATGTTGTATTTGATACGGGTGCTTTGGTGTAATAGAAACCTTTAAATAAAACTGTGTCAGACCTCACAACTGATGCAAAAGTTCAGATCCTATAGTTCACTGACACTACTCTGCAAAGTAAATAAATCAGGAATATTGCAGGTGTCAGTCACATTTTCATTTATTCTTCTGTCCTGGCTTTGTTGCAACATCCCTTGAACAACTCACTCATGTTGACGTTTTAGTGGCACAGGACTTTACAATGCAGTTTATTTCTTTTACCATCAGATTCATGTCTTTTAACCCCCATAGAACTAAGCAGCCAAAACTACTACTATCTACTGATTTCAAATATTTAATACAGTAATGCAAAAACGTTTTCGCACACCCTTAACATTTTTACACAGTTTCTAATATTATCTGGAAATATTTTCAGAAAAATATTTTTTGTTCAAAAGATGGGGCTGCAACAGACAAACAGATGCAAATTATTTTTTTTTGTTTTTTTGGTTTATTGTTTATAAGAAAAACAATATTAAAACTAAACTAGAAAAAAAGCACTCGGAGAGCGCAGACGTCCGCCAAGCAGCTCAGTTCCCTCCATATTAGGATTTTCACCTAAAATAACTCCTTCAATTATTTTGTCTCCATCTTTAGATTCCTTGACCATGAAAATGTACCTCTAGCAAGTGGATTCATGTTGATATTATTAGTTCAGTAGTTATTCATTAAATCTCTCCATTTCCAACCTACCCTCAAAATCTGTTCATTAGTTTTTAAGTTATCTTGTACACAAACCAACACCGGCAAAAACATAACCTCTTTGGCGGAGGTAATAAATAAAACTTTCAATTTCCTGGGTCTCAGGACATTAAGGAGTGGGGGCGTTCAGGAATATACCCCTAGCTGTTGCTTCTGACGGCATAAACCTAGTTTTCGAATGGTAGAGTTTTACAGATTGAAGAGGATCTAATTGCAGGAATGCAACATAGTGTTTTCATTACTGTCTGTAAATGCAATGATGTGAAGATAAGATTTAAAAAGTCCCCACTGATCCTTAACTAGTCTGCAAAGTCTTTAAACATATGTGGATCCCTCCCTGAATTTTATCCAAGTCTCCATCAAACCTCATACTTACCAAGGGCATGCCGCTCATGAAATTCTCTGCCAACCCACGTCTTCTCACCACAACCAAATATGGTCATGATTTAGTTGAAAAAGTTTTGTGTTTTCTCTGTTTCAAATGTAATAACCTTTGAAAGTAATGAAGCTCTTCATAATCAGTGACATAAATATAGGAAAAGACCTGATTGTCACAAAAAAAAAACAACACACAAAATAGAGAGGATAATATATGGTGATAAATCATTTAAGGAAAGTCAGGTATCGAGGGGGTAAAAACTATTGCTTCGAAAGTATCAGTGGTTCTTTGAGGGTTAAAGCAGGTTGTATCTCACTGAGTCCATCATGTTTGTACAGTAGCTCAGAACATCCTCCTCCATGTGATCGTAGGTAGCATCCAGTCAGTACGTTTACATGCACATCAAAGCCGAGCTATTGGCAATAACTGAGCTAAGGACTTTACTGCAGATTCCAAGAAATCCAGGTATACATGGGCAGCAAGAGAATTTAATGATTGAGTGAGGTACATTTGACTCCCAGACACTAGATGGCGCTCAACACCCTTTCATGTGGGCATTTTTCGGGTTGGCGCCATAGATGAAGAACACTTAGTAAACAATGAGGCAGATTTGAAGCAGACGCAGTAGGAGGACGATAACCCCAAGTGAGGATATGGACAAAAACGATGCAGCAGCTCTGTATATTTCATACGTACTGTACACTCTGATTTATTACACGTAACATACATGTTGTGGTGCCGTGTCTCTGGTCATTTCCGGAAGGGGGCGTGTCCAGGCCAGTCATTAGCCGAACTAAGTGTGTTTGGCATATACATGGTGGCTGAGCTCGATTTAGAACTGCATTATCTAGCACAAATAGTCCAATTTCCAAAACTCTAGTTCAGTTCGAGTACAGTCTGACTAAGGTATATACATGACTTTTGTATTAGCGAGACTAAGGCAATAATTTGAATTTCTCTAAGTGGATGTAAACGTACTGAGTGTGAACAAGATGTGTTTGAGTGTGGACCAGAATTAATATCCTCTTAACTGGAAAGCCCAAACAGTGATTCAGAATAAAGACACCTGTTACGTTTGCTCCATTCTACAACTTTTTAACTAGGTGTGAGTCACTGAGTATGTTTAAAATCCACAGTTTAGTCATACTACAATTAAGTTATTTAGCCAGACTATGGTCGTTTTTAGATTTGCACCAATTACAGTTTTTGGGTCAATCCCTATTTCCAATTTGCAGGGTGCTTGGATGACTGATACATTGTTTTGCCGATTCTGGTCTAATTTTTTCCAAACACAAGACATTAGTGTGTAATATAACTTTCCAATAAGAACATTTATTTTAAACATGGAAGAAAAGTCTGCAAATCGGTGCCAGGTTTTCTGTATGAAAACAGGTGCATTGATTGAAATGAATGGTTTTTAGTGAGTCCCGTATCACACCAGCAGTTGAAAATTATCATATTTGAAGGAAAATTATCATACACTTCCAATTTTTATTCTAATGTGGCTCAGACCATCTGCTCTAGTAACACACGGTCATAGACCATACATAATCCACACTGCAACCCAGAAAAGAATCTAACAGATCTCTGTCTCAACATATGTGGATCATAACACCATTTATACATTCACAACCTCTACATGCTTTGTAGTGATGCACAGATCAGTGCGTTTAGGGGGGTCAAATGAATGTCGCTTAATTTGTGGGGCGGGTCAAATAATTCCACCCGCGGGTTGAAAAAACATGTCGTTCAGTACATTAGTGATGCATGTGTCGGGTGTCCCACAGGGGCAAGATTGGGTAATGTCCCCTTAAAGAAACATCCTGCCCCTTCAAATAAAAGTTTCCAAATGTAGGTAAAAGGATAATGAGCGTTTATGTCATGTTTCCATTAATATCAGTTCTACCTGATTCTACGTACTTTGGTTCGTTTCCACTACAAAAAAGGACCCGGTCCCAGGGTACCCAGTCCTAGCGTTCTGGTATCTACTCCACTGAGGTTCCAAGCGATACTATAACGTGGTGCGTAAGCAGCATAGACAGTGATTGGTAGAGTTGTCTGCGTCATTAATCTGAGACCCACCATTTAAAAAAAAAAAAACTCAATTCGGAGTTACCGTGAACAGAACAGTCAGTCAATTCAGTCCACAACGCAATAATGTCAGAACGCAAAACAGCATGGTCGGTCGTGGTGGTTCAGACATTTATCTTTTTGGTGGGTGATGAAAAAATCCAGTGTGAGCTTGATGGACCAACGCACAACGAGCGACTTTACCACCGGAGTTACACCGCACTTCATTATGATAGGTACGATAGTATTTGTAATGGAAACGCTCTCAAGGAATAGTTTGTGGTATCCGAGTCAAATCAAGTAGTTGAGTAGTGCCGATACCATGTCGTGAAAACGTGGCATTTGAGGAATTAGTAAAACGTCCTTAAGTTCCACCTTCTGTGGGCGTACTCGGTGTGAGGTACGTAAGTATGAAATGCTCCCCCCTCATGTAATCTCCCTCTCCCATCGCCTCCATTGCTGCCTCAGATATGACTATCCGGAACCAGCCCATGGATCTGTCCTGGTGGCGCAGCTCAACTTTGACCTGCACTCAAAACTGGTCAATTTCAGACTGACCTACTGGCCACAAGTCATGGCCGATCACGTGAAATTTGGGCAATTTCCAAGCCCATTAATCGGTGACAGTCTAGTCATTGTCCCAGTGTATGTTTACAGGACTGTAATGTTTTTGGTCTGACTGCCACCGCCGCTGAACTGATTCAATTTTGAACAATTTACCATTTATAGATTGCAAACAGGGTGTGCTCAAAAGTTTAAAATTGCTAAAGACGCTTATTCTCATCTCTGAAACTATTTGTGTGATTGTCTTCAAGTTCAAATGAAACGTCATGGTCTGGGGATGCCTCACATCATGACATCATTGATTTACTGTTGAAATCATGTGGTGTCTGCTTCGAGAGGTGGCGATATCAGGCGTTTTTGGGGTAGGGCGATACAAACTCAGCTTCTGCCTCCATTTCTGACATAAGTGTTTGTATTTTTGGTTAACGTATTGCCTTCATTATTCTGGAATATTCCATTTTGACTGAATTTTATTCCTACTTATGTTTATCATCATCATGTCAGGTTGTTCGTACTGTGCATTTTCCAGTTGACCTACGATGTCACGGACCACAACAACAACAATAATAGTCAATCACTGCTAGCAAGTTGGTAACCCAGGTGCCAGGATTAGGTGTGCAACTCTAGCACATGTGCAGAACACGCCGTCCTGCTCTTTGTACATGCAGGAGTACATCTACTTTCAATTGCGTGAGTTAATGTTGATTCAACTTTTAAAGCCTCAATTTTAATCAATGTTAACATGTACATTAAACGTCCAGTTATTGTCAGATTAACACAATAGTTCAGTTTTTTGACTGTCACGTAAGCATACTAACTGACGTTCTACATTGCTGTTGTGCATCAATCATCATCAGTTCTTCTTTTTATATTTTCAATCAAACATTGACTTTTGAAATCCTATGATAGTGAGCTGATATTCCAAAGAATTCCAGTGTTTTCTGCTTGTCATAAAACTAAGGAAACAGTTCAACTAAACTGCATCTGGAACTCAAAATATTCCCTTGAGCTTGTGTGATAATCGCATGAAAAAAAAAAAAATTAAGTGAAGCCAATGAAATCATGTTATTAATGTGTACGTGGATGGATGAATTTAATTTACACGCACAGTGCATCCACACCTGGCATGTAAGCGTTTGACCCATGACACAGATACATGGGCAAACATTTCATCATATTTGATCAATGGCATGAAGCCCCAGTCAGCTGCTAATTTGGTGGAAACTGTGAGTTGATATCCACCTTATGTTCCTGCCACGGAGGAGGAAAACATATTCACATGTAACAGGCTGCGATCTGACAACTCTGACTTGTTCTCTAACTATAATGAAAGCAACTGAAAAGCAAATTCAAGTTACTGATCAATGTAATAGTTGACAACTAATCTATTAATCTGTTTTTTTTCTGAGTCCACTTGTCATTTCAGTATTGAACTGCGTCATCAGAACATGACAAACGTGTTGTAATGATTTAATTCTAATGATGAAAATTTTGTTCAACATTAAAAAGACAGAAAAATTCAATAACAATTAATACTAACACGTAAATAACAAGAAAACACTGAAATATGTCTGTTTTAGTGTTAAAGACAGAAGAAACGTGTACATAAGTGGTTCCCGGCCCAACAAACCCCACCCCTTAATGTGTATTGTGGCTTATTTTGGCGTCAATCCAGCTGATGTCATCATGTCCATCCCTGTGCCGATGTCAGCATATCAATTTCCTCTATATGTGTGCCAAGTTTGAAGTAAATTGACACAAACATTTGAAATTTTGCCCATTACAAGTAAATGGCAGGGGGAGGATTTAAAAAAATAATAAAATCATGAAAAATTTTACCTACTGTAATTTCTGGTCTATAAGACACTTTTTCACACGGTGTTAACTCGCAGCTCAACCAATGATGTAGATCAGTGGTTCCCAAACCTTTTACAGTGGAGTACCCCCTGAAATATGAATTTTTATCCAAGTACCCCCAACTCTAACTTCAGCAATTCTGATGGA
>JAPTYR010000009.1:18531737-18548033 GCA_029814505.1 Siphamia roseigaster
ATTACAAATCTGACCAAAAAAAAAAAAAAAGTGTGTGTGTTGGGGGTCTGTGGAGTGTTTGTGGCCTGTGTGGAGCCGAGGAAAACGGTAGCAGCTTTCATTCCGAGTGGCACTGGATCCGGTTTGGAGTAAAAGGTTAAGGGGTGTAAAACATTAGGCTAAAAGGTGGTGTCCTTTCTCGCTTTATAGTCAAAGCAATTGTGACACCTACCTGCAGAGCATGGAAATAGAAATCCCACACGATCAATGATCAACTCCCTTCACAACCACCAAAAAGGACAAGGAACAACAACAAAAAATAAAGTTTTTCAAGCTGGTTTGTACCAAAACAACTCTATTCTGCAAGTGCTTCATAAAAATCCCTTTAGTCTTTTTTGTCGGTATAATGTCTATAAACTATCCAGCGACTCGTAGGCAAAGCTTTGGAACATGCGCAGAATGTGAGAAACCATCGACAACCTACGTGACATTAGAAGATGTAAAGTTGCACGGTGCAAACTAAGTGATTTGTTTGCTTTTGGCTGACCCCGTGTAATTATAATTATCCTACACTGGAAGATAAGGTTTGGGGCCCACTGTGCACACGCGCACACACACGCACGTCAGAGTGTGTGCGTGTGTGGAGAGGGGGGTCATTAAAAATAGAATTCCAGCTCAAAGCTATGGCAACAATTCCCTGTTTATTGAATTCACAGGCTGCCACTGTGGGTGTGCACGCACGTTTATGTGCGTGCGTGTGCAACGCGAGGCTGATTTGAGAACTGACGTCGTGGCGTGGGTTTATTCTAAATGGTGAGATATTTAACCATAACAGTTGCATAAGTTTGTTTTGTGACAGGCGTTGTTTTTGTATGTGTTTGTTTGTTTTTGCGACCCCCTTCCAGTATGTGCCACTTTTTACGATTCAATGAAATGCAGAAAAAGTTAAATAAACCTCCACTGAATAACAAATGACACTTAAAAATCCATTACTTTGTTTTTAGAAAATTAACAGTTGAAAACGAATTATAGGCCATAGTGCACGTTCAACTCCTTTTTAATGTCCATCTTAATTATTTATTCTGATATTCAGTCCTAAAATCGTATTTGTCTAAAAAAAGAAGAAAAAAAAAGAAGGGAGATCTGCCATAAGTCTGATTGTTTCTTATTTGAAATTACTCTTAAAAACTTCTTAACATTTACAAAATAAGTAGAAATCAGGTCATTCAATGATAATGAAGGCATTTAAAATGACTTGAATTGATTTGCATTAGAAACAATATCCACTTCCTGGTGAGATCCGCCCTCCTTCTCTTATTTTCGACAATACAATCTCAAGAATCAACACTAGATTAAATATATATTTTTTTTTGTAAATGGTTATCATAAGTTTGACAGTGACGCCGCATCGTCTTATTACGTACCTTTCTTTGCTTCTAAATTTGCGGGTCTGAAATGTTGCTGATGCTGCTGCTGCTGCTGCTGCTGTTGCTCGACAACAACAATCTGGTTTGGGTTATTTTTAACGAGGGGAGAGTCTGGCCTGTGTTTGGGGTTTGCATTCGCCTCCAGAGCCTGGTGAGAGGAGCTGAGACCCTCGTTTGCAGCAGCAGCAGCAGCGGCAGCGGCGGCAGCAGCAGCCAGACTCACTCCAGATGAATTAGTATACCGCAGGATCCCTTGGCCCTGCAGGGGACTGAAGTTGCCATAGTTTGTGTAATTGCTATAAAAGGGAGACGTGTAATAAATAGGTCTTCCAAGGATGGAGGGGGCCGGGTAGAGGGAGGGGGAACTGGCAGCCGAGGAGGTTGTGGAAGGCGTGGGGGATGCAAGGAGGCCACCACTGGAGGAGGGGCAATTCGGTTGCCCAGGGTGCCCAAGTTGCTGTTGCTGATGGTGATGTTGCTGCTTTTGGTCCGAGGTAGCAATCTCCGCCAGTGACCACAATTTGGGTTTGACTGTAGAATTCTGAGGCGCCCCCGAAGAAGGTCTGTTATTATTATCAAGGCATGAGGAGGATTTATTATTGGTGTTGCTGTTATTGTTGCTGGGGATGATGATGCTCCGGGCCATATCCTCGCGCTGGTTGTTGTGGAGGTGATGGAGATGATGGAGGTGATGGTGATGATGGTGGTGATGACTGAGCACCGGTGCTTCTACTCCGGTAAGAGGCGACGATGTGATGGGTTTGGGCGACAGCTGAGCCCGCTGGTCGTGGTCCCCGTCCTCGCCGTCCTCCTCGCACCGGTCGCCGGGCTGATCGGAGACCAGCTCACCCACACGACAGCTGACCTTCTCCCCGTCAGATTCAGCCGAGCACGAGTGGTCCGTCAGGGTGTCGACGTGCAAGCTGATACCTGGGGGAAAGGAGAGTAGAATTAAGGAATTAAAAATACATATAGGCCTGGGTTAGAGAGAAGGGGGGAAAAAAAGACTATAAGAAATAAATAGAACAATCAAAAAAGTACACAGTCATTTTATATAAAGTGTAAAAAAAATCCCATGAACTGTGAAGGTTATGTACTGTGACCATGTATATTAGCTTTTATTAATTAGTGGACATTAATTATTTATAGGCTACTAAGTGTAAATAGTAGCCTAAGCTGGGATTAAAACAGCCTTTTAAATTAGCCCATAACTATAGCGCTTTCCTTTACTGATATAAAAATGTCATTAACCGACTATTCACCTACATTTTTATGGGACTACTCATGCACTTATTGCGTGTTTCTGCTTTAGTGGCCTGCCATTAATCATCTGTAAAATAAAGTCATCTTAATAGCTCATTTAGTTTAGAAATGCACGGTTTAAAAACCCTGCTTTCATTTTTAAAAAAGAAAGAAGAAAAATGAAAGAGGTTCCTTAACATTGACTAAAACGCATAAATCCACATCTCTTGCATGACAGGATATACCCAAACCATGCAAATCGTTTTATTATTTATATTATTATTACTTTTTTATCATATGCATGGCGTCCCCCCCCCTCTCCCCCTTTAATGTTATTGCACCATTACTTGAGCAGTAAATAAAAGGGACACCCACCCCTCCTTCACACACATCCTGCCCTGAATTGTTAAATGGATCATTGGCTTGGCCGCAAGGTTATACCCCACCTTCATCCTCCGCTGAAGCCTCGCTGTTATCCAGGTTTTTTTCTGAACGATCCACCTCTTTCCTCTCCCCGTCCCCGTCCTCCTCATCCTCATCTTCGCTCTTATTCCTTGGCGCCCATGTCATCTTGTTCTCCTTCTTGAGCCTCCTCCTGGCGTTGGCGAACCATGTGGAGACCTGCGTCAGGGTCATTTTGGTTATAATGGCCAGCATGATCTTCTCCCCTTTGGTCGGGTACGGGTTCTTCCTATGTTCCTGCAGCCAGGCCTTCAGGGTGGCCGTGGCGTCCCTGGTGGCGTTTTTGCGGTAAGCCGGGTCGTTGAGTTGGTATGGATACCCTGGACTCCCGTACGGGTGGTAACTTAACGCACCGGCCATACCCGTCGTATGCGCGTCATAAGGAGAACTCTAAAGGGAAGTTGTAAGAAAATTAGAAGTTTCTAACTTGAACTTTGCAACGTGACGAGTTTGAAAACACAATTCATCTTTTAAATATATCCACTGTAAAAATAATACAAATAAAATAATAAAGAAACATATTTATTATCGAATAAAGACTTTCCTCTTTCCTGAATCAAACTTATCAGAACAAAGTTTGTCAGATTTAATCTTACTTATAAATAAAACCAACTCTATCTATTAGGGTTGATTTACAGTTGTGATCATTTATTTCAATACATTTACAGCAGGTGATTTATGTGTTTCTTGCTCATTTATTAAACTTGCTCGCAAACTTGGTTACAGGAAAGTGTCAGCATTTGCAGTAAACAGTGTGTGCGTAAAAGCAGGCCGCAGAAAGGCACCAACTAATTGTTAACTAATGGCTGAGATCATTATCGGATTAACTAATAACAGATCTCCTGCTAATATATATCCGGGAGGATGATAATTTTTGAAAAAAAAGAGGAAATTTAAATTGTCCATAATCACTTATTAACTTCCTCATTTTCTTTTGGGTTGGTGCTTTTTGTTTTGTTGTGGCAGCCTCAGTGTGTTAACATATCTCCTCTTTGCAGCATTACAAATCCCATTAGCAAATCACTTGATGTGCACCTTTCCTAAAACGCTTTAAGTGCCCTGTGACATTAACATTGCGAGTCATGCTTTTCATGGTTAAATTCAGTTTTTTTTAGTTTTCTTTTTTTTTCTCCTCCAAGTCGGAATGAAGTCAATGACTATAGATCGCCTGGTGATTTAATACACTGACTAGAAAGAAGAAGAAACAAAACAGAGCTTGGAATATCTTGCACGTCTATCAAACACTTTTACTGTAAGTTGGATTCTTTAACTTCTATTAAAACCTGGAGTTTGCTGATCAGTGAGCGTTAAGCGTTAAACCATTATACATTTGCAGCTCATGTTTAAAAATCCATTTTAAGCCAAAGGGTCATGGATTTTCCCACAAGGACCCTTCTAGCAGGCCACTATAAATGTAGAACAGTAATGAAAAAAGTCCTCAATAATAATTATACTAAGTAGAGAATCACTCGACTTGTGCGTAATTTGTAAAAGACAACATGCGTCTTTGTAAACCGGCACATTCTCCTATTGCAAACCTTTACTTATATGATCTGAAATGGAAATAATGAAGTTATATATATATATATTTTTTTACCATATAAGAAGGGAATCCTGCAGTCGGGTCCGCAGAGTATGACAGCGGACTGGAAAAGCCTGCACCAGCGGAGGCGGAGAAGGCAGCCGATCCAGGGTACGGGCTGAAGGCTGAGCCAGAGGACGACCTCGCTAGGTCTTCATTCCGCGGTGCAGCCAGAGCCGAGGCCCCGTATGCCGGACACGAATAAAGAGCCAAAGAGCCCGGGGGCTGGTAAAGATAACCCTGAGGATAGGACATTTGTGAGCTTGGGATATATCGCCGATTCCCCCCCTCCCCAAAAAAAAATAAAAAAAAAAAAAAAAGAAGAATCGAGGAAAAAGCGCGCAGGGCGGCCGGCAACAACAGCCAAAATAATAAACAATCAAGTCAATAATCAGCCGTGCAAACAGTCATCAGACAATGAAAATAAAAAAGTCCTCCCTCCACAGCCCCCTTATTGAAAAAAAAAGCCCCGAAAGATCTGTTAAAGTGCCCACATAGAGGCAATGTGGCATGCGTCTTGATCCCCTAGCGTCCGATGTTTTTAGTACGCAGCACTATGAAGTGAGGAGTTAGGAGGGAAGGAGCCAGTGGAGTTTCAGACACACGGAGCACTGGGGGAAACTGGAGCTGTCACTCTGGCTCATCTGAATATCCCATCCCCGCCCCCTTTCTGCCTCATAGAAATCGAGCCTCGAACAAAACCATGACTCCACACTGCAAAAAGTAGTGGCAAGTGTAACAAGACTCCTTTACACTGATATTCTGGAAACTTATTTAACCTTTAATATAATCAGACAAATCTACTAATTGCGTAAAACAGTAATGCAATCTGTTGATAATCTAAACCAAATGCTTCACAGCTGTGGCGTGTCTTTTTTTTTGGGTTATTTGTTTCAGGAAAATTCAGCACACAGGTGGTCTTTTACCAGAATTAAAAACCTGATTTTTTATTTTATTTTTTGCACATTAGTTGTCACATGTGCGGATGGATATTTACAGGACGTTATAGGGGGAAAAAAGGGAGAAATGTACTGAATTATTTCCTCGGTTTTTACCGTGTGTATTCATTTGTGTTATTGTTTGGAGGTGAGTGTGACTGGGATATGGTTCTGATCCAAACTTGGATGGATACTCCAGGAACAACCGCGCGAGACAAGAGAGAGAGAGTGGAGTGGGAGGTGGGAGTGGAGGACACGAGACCATATAATGGCCAGTTCTCTCCGCGTGCATCTGGTTATTTCGTCAAATCCAGCTATCAAACGCGGACACATCCTCGAATACACGTGAACGCCACGAAAAGTGCGCGCGCGCGCTTGTAAAGCAGTGCGCGCTCCAGCCTGCGGGAGGCGTACCCGGATACAATATTTCTACCATTTGGCACTATCTTTTTTTTTTTTTTTTTTTAAATAAATATACATTATTGAGATTATATCAGACTTTATCAGCAGTAATAAAACTGATAATTGTATATGATTATTATTTCTATCACCTCAACACCTAAAAAAAAACTAACTAACACTGCAACTCTGTGACTGTCTGCATTTATATTTAGACAGTGTGGTCACAACTTTGACACTTTTCACACTGAAGCACTTTCGCCACTTGACTTGGGTACTTACTTTTTACACCGCTGTGTATATTTGAGTGAGATTTTTTGGACATGCTAAACAGGCCATAGCCTTGTCCTTTACAATTGTGATTGCATGCATTATGACCTCTGTTGGAGACAAGAGATACAGCACAGCGTGGTGGAAACCTGAAACTGTGACAGCAGTTTTGGAACGGGCAGGCGAGGTGGCAACTATTGGGAAGGATAGTGGCCTAACAGTCTTCCTCATCAGTATTCATACGACTGAATGTATTCATCCATCAGGTGCTTGTTCCTCCTCTGTAGTGTGGTCTGGCAGTGTTGTAAACAGCAACACTAAATAGGTGCAATCCAGTTCGCCTGTTAATTTATTATATATAACGCATAAAACATTTAAAAATGTTTAAAAATGTTTTAATGTCTCTTATCTTGACTGTCTTTTAATGCATTTTAATCATTGTGACTTTGTTATGTCTTATGTAAAGCACTTTGAATTGTCTAGTACATGAAATGTGCTATACAAATAAATTTGCCTCACCTTGCATACATAGATCCATGCATTATAGTGCAGAGGAGGGATGCCCATGCAACTAATCCTTATAAACAGCAATTTTGTTAATTAATACACAATATCCCATAGTGTTCTGTATTCAACTCCACTCTTAATTACAGTCATAATGGGGGTAATTTTTCCGTTTAAGATACTTTAAGAGGAGACATGACAGTATTATGACTATTACATTACTGTCTAATAGCTCACACTGTGATCATAACACATTATAGGAGTGTAAGGATGCAGTGTTATCAGAAGCACATCAGCAGGAAATACTGTTCTGACAAAAGTATTAAACAACCATGCACAAAGACACTCATTTCTACAATAATTACAGAAAAAAAATACATTTTCTCTCCATGCTGTATCGTTGCCATCCTTATTAAAGTAAAACAAATCTCTCATATGTCACCTTACAGCTAATAATAAAACAGCATATTACTAAATCTGACATATTTTGCCAGACAGTGTGTCAAACTGTGGAATAAAGCACAGTAACAGCTGCAGTAGTATAATAGTGTCAGAGGGAAATAAAGAATATGATACATTTGTTGAGAAATACATATTTTAAATAAACTAACTGAATTAGTTGTTCCACCAACAGTTTGCTTCAGGGTTTTCTTAACATCTGAGCATTTACATTTACTAAAACTTTAATTCTAAATAGGTCCAAGCCTATTTTTGGACCAGAGAGCGTTCTCGACATAACCTGAATTTCATACAAGAATAAGTTTTACCTAACAACACAAACAGCAATAGGTATTGGTGTCAAATAGTGGCTGTCCATACAGTCGTACTTTACAGAAATAATTCATTGTTTGCATCCTTTAAACTTTTACATAATTTTAGAGGCTGTGGAATTCATTGGTTCCCCTGTTTATACTGTTCAGGAATGTTTTTTTTTTAAAGAATATATGTGTGTATTCTCCGTTTAAGGCAGGAGTAATATATCCCACAAGAGTAAATGGATTCTCTTAATAAAGATTGGGTCAAGATATGGCTAAATGAAAATACTTTTTGGCCCACACCAGGGGGCACTGTCTCCTCTACACACAGACCATAGGCTAACCATCAGTACTGTACCACCAGTGTGTGTGTGTGTGTGTGTGTGTGTGTGTGTGTGTGCGTGCGTGCGTGCGTGCGTGCGTGAGTGCATGTGCGTTGAACTCCACAGTAGTACATTCCAGGTCTCAGTTTCAGACAGGCTGGAGCTCTAAAGATATTTTGGTCCCAGCCTGATGGAGATATAGGAGATGGGAGAGAAAAGATTGACAGAAAGACAAGACAGACAGAGAGATATATAAAAACAGTACAGGAAGTATACAGGGACGGTAAAACAGGGGGATGTGTGAAGACAGAAAAGCATCACCTCAGACAGAAGCAGACAACACTTGACAAAAATGTGTATTAATTATACAAACAAGGTCTGAGTGCATTTAGGTTCAGCATTAAAAAAGAAGTAAAACATTAATATTTGACTTACAGCACTATTAATTTGACTTCCTGCTCAAAATTGACATATTAATAACATAAAGTGTAGCAACCTCCATACAATGTAATAAATAACTGTTTATTTAACATATATAAACATTGTCGTCATAGGAAAAAAAGTAAAAAAAAAAAAAATCCCCAATAATGTCAGTATAATTAATTAATATTAATATTTGCAAGGGAAAAAAAAAACAATTCTAATAAAAGTTTCCCCTATAACTCCATTCATATGATACAGTCCTTTTATGAAAACAAAAGTCACTCCTCATAAATGCAGGTGTGCAGAAACATTGATTCCTCATCTGTTATATCCCAACAGAATTTACCATTGAATAATGTGGAACTGGCAAAATTGCTTGTATTGTATTAGTTGATGATTGCCGGTCACTAACCTTTTTTTTGTGTTGTGTAAATTGCCTCGAGTTAAATGGAATAGCCAAAGGATATAGCTTTGATACCGTGCCCTTTGATTATTTCACATATGGATAAATAAATATTGATTTCTAATTTTTCATACGCTTCTAAACCCCAGGAGTTTAGCTGCTCTGGACATTTTGTATTTTTACTCCGGCACTGGAGTGAAATATTGCTGTTTATATATTGATTATTTATTTGGGTATGTTTTGGTGTAGAATTGGGACTAAATGTGTGGATGCATGTGTCTGTCTGTTTGTATGTCAGTCTGTCTGTGTCCCAGCTATGGCTGCGGATCCATGACTAAGTACCTCTACTGGTCTAATAGGGAAAAAGGACTAGTTATGTAGTCATATTGAACCAGTGTGCAATCGATACAGTCTGAAGTACAGCAACATGATTAAGACCAGGCTATTGTTTATTGTAAGCACTGCTCCCATGTCACTGTGACCTATAAAGATTTTACACTGAGTTTGTCCACCTTGGAACACACTCGTGCTCATCTTGTCTGTGTTGCACTGGGTTTATAGTGGATTTATGTGGCGTGAGGTGAACAGTGTTGTTGAGTCCCATCCAGTTGACAACAGCGTGTATTATGCTGTAACCGCAAGCCCATCATGCTCCTGAATTCTAAAACACCCAACAGCTCCAACTGTTTTATCCTCTGTGGGTTGGCGAGGGAATGTTAAGTATCCCAAACTTGCACAAAGTACAGTGCATGTGTCTTAATGTTTTTGTGTAGGCGTGTAGAGGGAACAAGAAGCATTGCATTATGATCTTTCATACAACTTTAGCTAGCTAAGTCTGCTTCATATGATCAAAACAACTCCTCTAAAACTCTCGAGATCAATTTAGAAAATCGCATTTCGGATGATACGCGTGATGTGTCTTTGCATATCAGTCATTGCAAGAAATTCAGATTTGTTGCATTTTGATACAAAGGCGACCCATTTTAGATTTAATCTGAAAATGTCTTTGGTCATTTTTTTTTTTGTTTGTTTGTTTGTTCTTCTGCTTTTTTTTTGTAGAATGGGGGAAGTGTTAGTAGGGGAGGGGGTAACTGGGGGGACAAGGGGTTGGGTGGCAGACTGGCGACAGGCCGTCATCTCTCTCCCCGCCTGGCATCTGCCCATTGCTGCCAACCCTCTTCTAATCAGCAGCCGTCCATGTGCTTGGCAGCAGAGGGGGTTTCAAATCAGCCCCTCGCCCCAAGTTAAAAACCCTAAGCCCTATCACTTTGTAAACAGGTACCTTTAGGGCAACTGAAGCAAGGACGCCTCTGATGTGCTGAAGTGGAGAACATTGGTTTCTGCGATGCCTTGAATACGTTTTGCTGCTAGGATTGTTCTTGTTCTTGTATATCATACTTTTTAAAGCTCAAATCACAAGGTTGCTTTTTCTTTAAGTTTGATTTGTCTGACATGCTGCTAACTGACATGGATGTTGGGAAGACAGTTCTTGGGGAGAGTAAAGTGAAGCAGAAACTGGCCTGAAGTGTAATTTCTTCATCAAACTTGTAGTACAACATAAGTCTTTATTTTTGCTCTTTCTGACATGTCTAGATTTGGTAAAACTAGGAGAAACAAATGTCTGCTTCTTCATTCATGGTTGAACTTTTCCAACAACAGCTGTTTGCAAAAAAAAAACCAAACATCCAAAGCATTTGACATTAAACAATATTTCGAGAAGCTCTGCGACCATGGCACGGAGACAGTTTATAATTATTTTACAAATGTTAATCTGAGGATGAATTTCAGTGCACGTTATTAAAGCTGTAGAGCAGCTCATTCATCTGAGGAAGAAGGTTTAGGGGATTTAGGTGGGATGGATGTAGGCTTCAGATGTAACAAGCACAAATAATGGACTATGTGGAAGAGGAGGAAGAAAAAAAAAAATCCACAAATTATAGGAATTATGTGGAGCATGGGTTTCAGACACACACATATCCAGACAGACTGATTGACGAACCAAACGAGTCACTGAAAATCAAAGAGGGGAAATAAAGGGAGACACAAAGGGGAAACAATTTGAAATAGACTAACCCTCTCCGGTGGCTCTCCAGCCAAGGGTCGGGCAGATAGGGTTCCCTAGAAAGAGTCTGCTGACAGCCAGTGTCACTGGGCTTTGTAATCATTGTGCTGGACCTGATAGGGTTACTAGTGGCTAATCCAGGCTGACCTTGGTTAGGTGCCCTGAATGAGGATGGCTTTGTACAGTTGGGACAAGCTAACAGTATGACGGTGATGCTGACATATAATGTCTGCGTGGGGACTTGCCACCACAGCTCTTTTGTTGTGCTATCGAGTTGCAAGTCTCAGCCGCACACACAAAAAATGTTTTTCTCTTCCACTCTGGATGGAAGAAAGGTGGCATTTAAATCGGCACTGGGGAGAAGGCAAGGTTGTATCTCAAGGTTCAAGAGGTCAGCGCTTGTGTTGGATGGTGTTCGAATGACTTCAAAACAAATCCTATCATGATGAAATTTCATGTTGTTGCGACATAATGGCCTGAGTGTGTGTGTGTGTGTGTGTGTGTGTGTGTGTGTGTGTGTGTGTGAGATTTTGATGTGATAGAAATGCCACCACAGATCTACAACATGTTTGACAAAGAGTGTCTGTCGGACAAGGCCAAACTGATGTGGCAGGGATTTTTTTTCTCCGCCATGAAAGAAGCTTGTATTTTCACAGGTGCAAAAAAAATAAGAGTAAATAAAGAAAAATAATTTTATCGATCTACATGAAAATATCTTTGTTTTTCATTTGAATAATTATAATAATTGACATTTAATCATTACTGTAATTAAGCATTTCTCTATTGACTCCTCCATATTCTATACCTATAATAAATTGTAAAACCCCTTCTTTGGTTATCATTTCACATATACCAATTACACAAGATGGCACAAAGAAGCTCAAGGATATTAGACAATTCCAAAACATTACATGAAAGAATGAGATGAGAAAGGTGTATGTAATGCTGAACATTGTACATACACTATGCACACACCCTCAGCTGTTTTTGACATACACACAGAATGTGGACAGCGCACACACACCTCCAGGCTCCAACCGGTGTGAAGGCAAGAGAGAGAAGGCATCCTTGCCTTTCTTCCTGCCAGGGAGAGCTGTAAACGGGAATGGGATTCCCATCCCCTGGAGCCTGCTACTAATCCACAACAGGCCCACTGCTGGATTACTGGGGACATCAGCTGACATGCCAGCCAGTGCACAGATAAGCATGTGCACACACATATAAGTACAAATGAACGTGCACACTCAAGTTGCATACACATATGAATTGACACACACATTAGCGTGTGCACATATATGCATGCCAGCTATGCAATATGTTCAGTATGCACTCGCATGCACATCAATGGTTAGGCATAAAAGTACCAAATGCATACACATACACAAAAAATCGGCAAATCACACACATAATCAAGACCTGGAAGGAATCTCATGGTTTTAATACATTGGCAGGACAATATAGAGATTGCCATATTTCTACAGTCAGGAGTTGGCAGTAATGACTAAGTCTGTCCTCTATTGTCCCGGCTGTTCTGGATGCTAGTTGATGCAAACGCATGTCACCATGCAGTCCCTCATAATGCAATTACATCCATCCTGCACAACGCTGATGATTTGTTATGTGAGTGTTTTGTGATTATTTTTTATCTAAGACAAAACATTAAACTCACATTTGCGTACTTGCCATGAACATAAGATATGTCTTTGAGATTCATGCAGTGAATGTCCAAGAAAAATGGCCAAACAACTGCTCCCGGAAATCTACATTGAGACTACAGCTTGTCTTTTTTTTTAAGTGATCCACAGAGTTGAGCATGTTTTTCAGTGGCTTCCAGTCAGTAAACCCAAAAATTACATATATTTATGCAAATTCTTCGCAGTAATTTTATTCAGTTATATTTGTATTTTTAAATGTCTCTCTGCCATGGAAATAATGTCCTTTACATGAGTGCCAAATATATCCAAAGCAGTTACCTTGTCCTTTCATGTAAAAGCAGCTAATTTAATGTGGACTGATTTCTACCATGGTGCATTGGGCTGACAGCTTGCATTCACACTGTATTATGAAGAACAAAGACAGACAAAACCAAGGGTAAACAATAATGTCGAGAAAAAGATGAATCTTTGTGTTTGGAATATGAATAAACATATTGTAATACAGTTTTTTTTAAACAAATAACAATAATATAAATTACAGACAGAAACATCAGTGATCAACTGAGTCAAAAACACATCATTATCTGACATGCTCATTGCAATTATCGTGATTTATTTCCCACAATTAATTGCCTGGTGGTTATTAGGGTAACAAAATAAAATCTACACAGAAACAATAGAAAATATCAGCCTGAACACCCAAATCAGATCAGCTGTAACACATTTCAAAATGCAGTCAGGTAAATCTCAGCTTGTGATTAGGTCAAGCGCGGTGGCGGTATTTGTGGTAAACACTGTTCCGCTCTGGGGGCTAAACGTTTGTGTCAGTAAAGAATAATTACACTCTTCGACGTTGTATCTATCTTGTTAATCTCAGTCCACAGCAGCCACTTTATTCTCTCGTTTGTTTAATAGCTCACTAGCAGCTTTATTGTTTCAAAGTGCTCGATAGCAAACCTGTAAATTCTCTGTTCAACATTTGCCCCCATGGCGTTGTGGTTCACCGGTGCTGAATGTTGAAATAAAGCAAACAGTCATTGATCTGCAATCAAAGATCCAAGACAGGAGGTCATTTACATGTAGAGAAGGAAGCCATTAGGAACTGCGCTGCAAGGCATGTATGGAGTTAAATTCATTTAGCGGTGGTTCATTGGTACTATTGACTTACCTACACTAGGTATATGTATACATAAAAAAGAAACAAACAGAATCAGTGGGCTGCATTCAAATGTTTTGTGTATCTGTGCTATGATGCCTGTCATGAATAAGAAATGGTTATGCAGTTTAGGTTGTACTTAACAAAGCCAAGTTAATTATCTGGGGACTACGGGAGAGTGACAGGCTTTGTACTGTGAGCTTTTATATGAGGCATAAGAATCAGATAGGAGGCAGATTTAGGCAGAACTACTTATTGGCAGTTGGTCAAGTTTTCAACTGTCCCAAGAGCCTTGAATGCTTATGCAATGTGTTGCAGCTTCTGTTAAAATTTGATGATTAAATGGGCAAATACTTCCTAGTTTTGTACACTGAGAGTGGTGCCTGTTTATTTTATTTATTCATAGTGTAAATATGAATAATTTAGTGGTCAGCAGTTTTTGTCAGAGGAGAATCATTATGATGTGTGGCAGCTAAGGGTCTGTGATTTTTTATTTATTTATTTATTTTTACATTTGGCACTTATTCACTGTACAGACAGCCACCAGCTTGGATTTAATTAGAATGAGTCCCTATAGAAAAAATACATCTGCTTTATTTAATATCTTTTTTTTTCTGTTATTTTGTAATATTTAAAGGGCTTTTTTTTATATCATGCACATTGATAAAGACTAAAGACTAAATAATTTCTGTTTAGCTACCTAGTTGGTTTAGATGAATGCAAGCTTGAAAGTCTGTTTTGACTGCTGTTTTCATGACCAAAGAAGTGTGTAACACATGTAAACACACAAGTCTAACACGTCTGGGTTTGTATATTAAGAAATGTTTTATTTTGTCATCAATTGTGAAGTATGCACATACTTTTGCTAACGGTATATTCTCTATCTGTTTATTTTTGTGTTTATTCCTGAGAAAATTACATAGAGAAAACATTAACAACTCATTAGTTTCTCACTTTACTTGACATTGCACTCATTTTGAACCAAAGCAATTTACGTATGCTGCTTCAAAAGTGACGTTTTGAAGTTCTTGAAACAAGAGGGCAGGCAGACAGACAGAAAGAAAGTTTCCTTTTTGCTTTTTTTCCCCTCACTGCTACAAGTGTCTTCTTTGCCGCACTCAGATAAGGTCAATTGAGTTCTCCAGTCTGTTATCAGCCTGGTTTTTGATGGAATAGTAGAGATAACAGAGTAGTCAGAAAAGATGGAAGGGAACGGGGGATCAAAAGTGCTGGTTCTGAAATAATTATTGCACCTTCTGCACATACCAGCAGATATATTTTAAACCTTTAATATGATATATAGCTTTTAACACACTCAGCTGCACAAAAAGCAGTCGACAGTTCAGTGCATTTATTGGGTTTGGAAATGGCTGTAAGTGTTTGACTGATTTTATAGAAGGGTAAATATAGATTGATATTTTTGTTGGCCCTGAGGATAATAAGTTATTGACAAGGATTCTGAGTTTAGATAGAATAGGGAAAAAAATAGCTCTGTTTTTTTTTTGTCTCCACCAGCTAGTTGCTAACTGCGTCTGTTGTTTGCTACCGACCATGTTTAAAACAATACTCCCTCATTCTGATTTGCATATCGCACTGAATCTGAAGAACACAGCCAAGTGTTGATTACAATTACTTAAGCAATGCCATTCCCAGAAAAAATAAAAGGCAGCATTGATTCTTATTCAGTATTTTTGGTTATGAATGTTACAATTGTTTCAAATTTATATTTTTAAGCTTGTAAAACAAAACAAAAAAAAAAAAAAATAAAATCTATCTATCTACTACTAGAACTACACCTACCCATGTCTACGCTAATTAGGTACTGCCTCAGTCGATAGGATCATCACTAAAAAAGTACCGACAACATTTTGACAGACCTCGATCTAACCAGGCTTTTTCCCATCAAGGCACGATTATGTGAGTAGCCCCGAGTTACGAGCAATAAAAGAAATGTCTCTCTTTTTCATTACATCTCCCAATCGTGAACAATGGAACGTTTGCCTCTGAGCCATTTATTCAGCTCTGATGTATGATTAGCACAGGGCAAATCAATACCATGTTGGATGATCTTAACGGAAAAGTACTGTGATTTCCCCTCTGTCACAGAGCCAAGCGCTGATATTTGTCTGTCAGCAGTGACATGCTATCTCTGGCAGGGGCACTGGGGCCAAAACACAGGTATTGATCCTGTCAGCATTGATGGCCCTAATGGTATGGAGGATGAGGACGACTTGCTACCACTGGAAATGTAATGCACTGAGAGTGGAGTAGCCTTCTGGGCCAATAGAAAGAACATGATGTTTATTTGTTTTTATTGTGAATAATGCTGAAGGTACATAGTGAGGACTGCACACATTCAGAGTAAATACTTTAACAAGGATAAATGTGATTGGTCATGACTTGAGGAAAATAGTAGTAACTGCATTCGTCTTTACCACGCCATAGGGGGAAAAACACTGCATCTAAATAACTACAGAATTACATGCATTTACATGTGCTTACTGAGACCGTTAGTTACATGTTTATCACTATATATGTGCATGCATGGCTTAAGACATGGGTTTAAAGCCCTGTCCCCACGGAAACAAGTTCGTGTGAATCGGACAGCTTTTCTTACCGGATTGGCCTTTCGCCCAGATGGGAACGGTGTCATGGGTACCCAAATCCGATAGCTTTTGAATACGGGTCTGGAAGTGGATCGATCTGGATACGGTGC
>JAPTYR010000009.1:18623839-18648065 GCA_029814505.1 Siphamia roseigaster
TTTCTTTCTTTTTCTACCAACCGTAACATGATGGAGTGCCGAATACTGCCCAGCTGCAACATTACACATTTGTCAGTATCATAGGAATCCAACAGAGACGCTTATTGTCATTTATCAGAATTACCTTAATTATCTGTGTTGGCTACCTGTCATACTAAGACAGTATTTATATTTAGTATTTAACAAAGGATGTTTTCCACACTGTTACTGACATTTTACAGTCACTTTCTTTCTCATATGATGGTGGTATTTGTGAGGATATTCTCATTTACTTATGCAGGCATTAAATTCCATATGTAAAATTTAATGAAGATAGATAGCACAAATGTAATTATGCATGGAGTCAACCGTTTTTTTTTTTAATTATTAAAAAATATTTATAGCGGAATGACTGGAAAAAATATATTACAAAAAAAAAGTATTATAAACTAACGCTGCTGTGCATGGCAGGAAAAAAAACTTGTTGTATTCTAAGGGGCACCATCGTTGTCTGATGTCTCCCTAACAGAAAATGTTAAGCCTGTTTTACATTGTTGTACGCTTTTTTTCCCCCTGACTTGAAGTGTCGACATTCTGTGTTGTAAGAACTAATTGTGGCATTGGAAAGAGAATGTCAGGCTTTGAGTCACTGATTCTGAACTCTCTTCAACTTTGTGGCATTTCAAAGCTGACAAGAGTGAACCCAGAGAGCTGCTGTGTCACAGCTCTCAACATTAAAGGGGTGGCGTTGTGGTAACGTCTGGGGCTGTAGGAACAGGAAATGTTTAGAGTGCACTGGATTTCACTCAAAAGGTGTTACCTCACCATTTCGCACTGTATTTTATTTTATTTTACTTTGCTTATTGCTGCCCTTATGGCTAAACTGGGACCTCAGTTCTAATTCCGTACCATAAATGTGTAAATGTGAGCTGGGATGACAATAAAGTTCCTTGATTTATCTTAAATATAATATCAAGACAGGATAATAATCAAATGAACACTTACATTTGCAGATGTATTTCAAGTGTTCCCTTGGCAGCATTAAAGAATATTTTAAGTATTTTTTTTTTTTTTACCCAGTGTAAATCTATTTTTGCAGGCCAGACTGTGAACATTTATTGTGCTCCTACATTCATATGCATGTGTGTATCCTCTGAGTGCATTAATGTAGAGCTGCTAATGCCTATATGACCTGGTGCTGCATGCCATCTTTATAAAGGTCAGGGTTTAAGTGTCAGAAAAAGTGACACTGTCTTAATTTGCCCTTTAGAATATTATGAGCGAAACAGGAAACATTAAATTACGACTAGACTTTCTAGAGATGTATGCCTCTGATGTTTTGTTTTTTATTTCTTTCATCCAATTTGGGTGAAGACTTCAGCGTTTAGCTTCATAAAACATCTATTTAAAACATCTATAAAATTTCTATTGTATGCCACAAATCTATTGATTTTGTAAATGAGAAGGATATATATACAGCAGAGGATTGTATAGCCTACAAAGCTGTTGCTAATTGTAGTGTTTTAGAGACAAAACAAGACAGAAAAAAAAAAGCTGTGGCAAAGTGTACAAAGGGTGCCTGTTGTTTTCATTTAAGATACACAAACTCAATTACAATGCTTACAACCAAGGAATATGAAATTTGCATATTTTAACCAACCTGTGTGAGTGAATCCCTAAACACACCTCTTTTTCATACTAACTCCTGTTTCACTGCTGCTTTGTCTTTGCTTTACTTCTGCAGTCATAAGCCAAAAAACCCACTTCCCTCCTAAATGCATATCGGCAATCCACGGACACAAAGGCATCATCTGCCTGTGTATACAGAGCAGCAGCAGCCACTTTGGATCCTGAATCTCAATGGGCTCATAGTGCCTCCGACGCCCATCTGTTCCAAGCGAGCCAGCGAGCCACTAAGCAGCAAACTTTGATCCCCATGTAGATTTTTTTTCCCAAACCAATCCGGATTTGCCTGCCCCTCAAGAGCCATTGTGAAGCTGCCCTGGAGTACAAATTCTAGATTCATTATGAGTGTGGGCGGCAACCTTTGTATTCCCTGAAGTACAGATGTATACACACAACATATTGCTATTTGGTAGAATAAAAGCTTAAACCCATTGTTCATTGTTGGTTCATATATCTCAAGTAACTCTGTAATGCAGAAAGAGCACCGCGCTCACCATGGAATACTTATACAAGTATTTTAACTATTAAAGATCGGCTTTTTTTCAACATCACTCATACCTGACCTTAACACCTAATTGTTTTATCTTTTCATGTTATTGGAGAAAGCGTTAATTAGAGTTGTTTCATCCATACAAGTGCATACTTGCAGTGCATTTTATATTTGATCAGGGAATGTCTATTATTTTTTTTTATAAATTTCATCAGCATGCAGTTTTTTTTTTTTTTATAAACCTTCTGGTGATACAAATCAGATATTGTGAGTAAACATTTACACGCCACTGGTATATTAGTAGGCATTCAGTCTAGAATAATATTTTCTGCACCAAAACAAATATCGATATTGTGGTTTTCCAACATGATAAATGTAGGGAATAGTTTGGAAAAGTTCAGAAGTCGATGTTTTGTTTTATTTATGTATTTACAATGTTCATTTGCTTTCAGTTGCAAAAAAAAAAAAAGACAAACAAAAAAATGATCAAAATTATCATACAGACAACGTGGGTGGCCAAAAGGTGACAGGCGGGCATTAATTTTAAAAATACATAATTATATAGAAAATGTTGACTGATGAGAGGAAAAAAAATGAAAAGAAAAGCTTGAATGGTGACACCTTCACTTTTTTTCCCTCCTCGTTTTTAGAGACATGGCAGCAACATTAGCATTGGTCATTAGTGGCACACACATCCATGGAGTGTCGAATACAGAGGCTCATACGCAGACCCTATTTGGTTACCTGTGTGACAGGCTTGTTCAGGACACCAGAAACAGCTGTCCTGGCCTGTGTGAGCCGAAATAATTAGGCCTGTCATCTCAGTGCTCTGATTTCCCCTTCAGCCCGCTCCACAAAATGCTAATATTTTGCTTTCATTGTCACATTCACCTTGACACGGATATTGCCTTGGCGCATAACTGGATGAGATGACTCTAAATTTGCATTGTTCGTTCTAATAAATTTGCTTCCTCTGTACCTCATGGCAGGACCCATCAGATAAAGTCTCCCAGAGTGTCATCAATCATGGCCCAGGCTGACAGACGGCTTTCGCCTTCATTTGTTACATAGAGGAACATGCTTAATTATTTGTACTGTAATTAGTTGGGAAAATGTCAGGAAATGTCAACCCTGTGTTCGCTGTGGAAGGGCTCTGCTTGAAAGCCACAATGACTGAAGTGTCATTAATGCCACGTAACAAGACGAGGATCAGCTGGGGGAGGAAAGAAGGGGGAGGCTTCTTAGAATGTAATCATGGAGAGAGAGGGAGACACAAATCAGCGGTGCTAGCTAGCATGATGGGCATCTTATTAGCCAAGCAGCCAGCCAGCTGCATTTTTCAACCACATCTTGTTTCCCTCCACTTTTCTCACACTGGCACGAAATAAAGGCAGCAAGTGGGGAAAAGAAATGAAGTCAAGTAAACAATTCCGGCTTCCCACTCGCTGTCAAACCGGCCGTACTTTGCTATGTTATATTGCCTGTCATAAACAGGCATTATGCCAAATAAAAAAACAACGGAGAGGCTTCTCGCTCCAGCCCTCCTTGCTTAGACAGAACTTTTACAGTGCAATTAACAGCAAGGTAAAGTGTACCCACAGAAATGTTATCGCTTAAGTAGTTAAAAGGGTGATTATCTGTCAACACAGTAATAGCTTTGGTCCTTTCCCCTCCAGCCAAGCCCTGTAATTTCAGCACATTGTCTTCTTTTAATTATACAAAATAATTATTTATCACAAAATTAGAGGACAAAGTCATTAAATAACCTTCACAGCGTATTATATCACTGCTAATTATTGCATTCAGCTGCTAGCATCTGTGAAATACATATTTTAGTGCCTATTTGTCTTAGCGACAATTGGCTAATGCATGTGGACAGGCCACTTGAACAGTTATCCAAAAAGGAAAGGTAATTTACACTTGTTTGAAATAAAAAAAAGAGAAAAATAAGGAGGGGGGGTTGGGGGTGACAAAGTGAAAAGGGAAATAGGAATCCCATAAGGGACATCTTTTGTTTTGGAGAAAAATATGTAGTATTATGAGGTCCCGAGGGGGTTTCGGTGGCCATTCGTCTTTTCAAGGCCTCGCAGTGGGAGCATGGCGGAGCAAGACTCAGCCTGCTACCTTGCCCACCGACAGGCACTGATGGTCATCCAAGAATCTCCTTAATTAGCCTGCAATCTGGCAACGACCCGTGTTCCTGAGATGTGGCAGCCCTGTTTAAATATGATGCCAGATGCAGTCCCACCTTCAGCATGTCATCTCATTGTCCTAGGAAGCCAGGGGGAGAGAGAAAAAAGAAGGGAAAGAGCACAACATCCCACAACACCAGTGTGTTGTGGGATGTTGAGCTTATTGTGTTGTGTTCTTGTTTCTATTTAGCTACCTGTCTTTCAGTAAGGATGCTCCGCTTGCTCTGGCACAACCAACTCCGAGCTAAAAAGACCCGAGGTAACCTTAACCTTGAGCAAAGATCGGATTCCAGTTGAAATATTTACTATAAAGTTGTGCATGGTGTGGTATATTCGGTAGTGACTCCAGAATATATTTAGAAATTAGATCGATTCGCTGCCCAGACATAAGGATAAATCATCTGAGAATCTGAAAACACATTAAATCCAACTTTCTTTTATATAGACGTGCTGCAACGCTTGATATTAGACTAATCTGCGATTCAATATGTAGAGCAAGATGAGGCATTATCTGAAATGGTGTAAACATGTCCCAGAGCCGTCTAAGAGTCCCTTCTTATAATAGTTTTATTTCTGAACATATAAATACTGGATATGCTGTAATACTAACAGCACCCTCTGTTCAGCTTGTTTGGTCATGTGCTTCCTCTTGGATTTAGGCCGTCACAGCATACAACTTTGTGTTGATGTGTTCATAGTAAACACGGATAAGCTCAGAGGACCAAGTACTTTTTATAGACTTGTCAGTGCAGCTCTTTTTTTTTTTTTTTGTATGCCATATTGCTTCTTCTTTAAATACAGTGGCATTACTGAAGTCCACTTACACTGCTTTTGCTGCACAGATTTAGGTCGAGATTTCACAAATAAATTATTTTAAGGCATGGTATTACTGTATTTATGTAAATACACCTGCGCATGGGGATAAGAATGACTAATATCTGGGAAATTAAACAGATGGATGGTGAAAATGAGCTGTAATGTGGCTAATGCAATGATTTAATTATCACTTTCAAGAAATTTCCTGTTCAATATTGTTTGTTTTTTACAGAAATAACACACGTTTTAATAGCTACACAAGTCCTTACACCTCACACGGCCTTTGTTGTTCCATTCATTACCTTAAATTAAATATTACCTTTCATGGATTTGGATGAATAAACGGCCATATATTACCCATATATTAAACAGACTTATCAATAAGGATGAATGACTTTGACTCAAATGCATACAGTTTGTTTCCTGAAACCTCCTTCATTGTTGCCGCCTATATGGAAAGAAGAGATAATCTAATCAATTTTCAGCTGAGTGAAAGATACCAAAACAAAAGGAAGAGGTGGGGTACTGAATAAAACGTGAAGGAACATTGAGAAATATCCGATTGTCAAAACAAATGTAAAATGCCAAAGCCTCTTAGAACATTGTAAGTCTTTATTCAGTAATATATTATCATGCATATTTCATATGGGGAGATTACTAAAATGGAATTGTGTGTCTTTCTGTTGTATGTCTTTATAATTACACCTTGAAGCCATAGCTGAATTTTTTTCCTCCTTTTTTTTTTTTTGCTCCATATTCATGAAAAGCAGACTTGTAATTTGATAAAGAGAAGCTTGTGTTCTCAACTTCATTCAAACAGCATCATGGCGCTGTATTAAAGTGGGCATCTGTGTTCTCGCGGCATTAATCTCTTCAAGCACATTCCAGCTGCTGTGATGTGCGAGAGGGAGATAAGTCTTAAACAGTCTAAAGCTAAGCAAACCAGACAACTCTATTATTGGCTTCATAATTGCTTAATTAAACTTTTGTCACTAATCATTATGAGGGCAATAGAGCTGTTATACAGGCTTTCTGTCGAGCAGGAAAAAAAAAAAATCAATAAACTGTGTTGGGGAGCTGATCCCCCCCCCGTCTCTGTCTCTCTCTCTCTCTCTCTCTCTCTCTCTCTCTCTCTCTCTCTTTCCCTCCCTCCCTCCCTCACTCTTTGTCCTCCGCAAATGAAATTCATTGCTGCCGGTTAGTGATCTGTAGGTCTGGAGCTCGACTGATATGAGCTGCCATCACCATTTGAATTGAGGGGTATTCAGTAGCACATGAATATGAACAAATGGCAAACATAAATCTCTTGCATGAAGTACACCTTCTATCCCTTTATTATGGAACAATTGACCCATCTAAAATGAATTCTAATGCCAGGGAAAGCATTTAGATTTAAATTACACCGTAGGTCCCCTGGTCCTGAGAGATGACGGCATAAAAAAGATTAATATGCTAATTATTTTTCCTCCCCTCTCTTTATTCCTCTTTTCGACATTTGCGTAGGGTTATTGTGAGTCTTGTAAATAAGATGACTGTTTTGTCAAGGAATGACTGTGAGGTTCCTCTCCGTAAAGTATGCTTTAGATCACTGACATGGATCTAGCCATGGCATTATCTTTATTGTCTTTTTATTAGCCAGTGGCTTTTTTTTTTTTTTTAACCTTCTTGAAACACTCGATAAAATGTGTTTGGATGTTTGTGTGTATGTGTGTGTGTGTGTATTGAATATACAAATAATTATTTCCTCACTGCTGACCCAGAAAGTCCATCAGTAGGAAACAGAAACATGATGCCCCCTCCCACCACCCCTTTCTCACTCTCTCTTTATAGGAAATGTTTAGTGTCCCTCCAGAGCAGTCAGAAGCACCCTTAGATGGGCCATTACAGGGGCCACTGTTCATTCCAAGGTTCTGCCAAATGATCATAGTTTAAATTATGTTGTTTTTCATATCCTTTAATTGGCCTGGCTTTGAAAAAACAACTTTTAGCTTTGAATGTGTTGCCATAGGCAGCCAATTGGCAAGAGCGCAATAGGGGCAAGAGCTCATTTCATAATTTGTAGGCACTTTAAAGTTGGCTAAGCCTCTGCGGCAAATTGAAAAGTGTCCAAAATGTAAGAAGGGAAAAGGGCTTTTTTACTGTGCATCACCATGAGAATACTTGACGACATGGTGCAATATGTGCCTTATCTTGCAATTATTGCAAGCATTACGTATGATGAAACCGCATGTGACTCACAAGCCTCGTCCTGCATTTTCTGTGACATCATCAGTGTTTTAAAACATGATGTGATTTTGCATTGTTGCGTTCAGAGGAAAGTTGTGCCTGTAGTTGGTTATTAGTGGTAGAAAAGACCGTGTGCAAACATCACTTCACCTTGGATAAAATGAATTCATCAATATTCATGAATTCATAATTAGGCTTGTTTGGGTACATTTTTGACAGTTTACCCACCCATTGCAACAAGTTCACCATGCAAATAGAATAATACCCATAAAGTTGGAATAATTTTGTTTTCTGACTGATTCCCCTTTCTGTTTATTATAGACACATCAGTAATGACCTTTGACCTGGTGCAAAAAGAACACAGAGTCCAAATTACACTGCGTATATCAAGAATAAATCATATTGTTAAAATAATTTAATGAGAAGAGGTAAATGTATTTTATTCCAACTTTATTGCAAGTTTTGTTTTGTTTGTTTTTTTTTTATTTTGACATCAAGTTTTCAAAAGTTTCATTCAGTTATTTCTCTCATTATAGTACATAAAGTTTGGTGTTTAAAGGGTTAATACATGACTTTGTGAAACAACGTATACGTAGATGAAAACCTAAATAGAAAAAAGTGGATATGGCAGATCTGGTGGTTGGTTTTTATTAAAAAAAAAATAAAATAAATAAAAAAAGAGAAATAATCATACATAAAAAAAAATAATAATAAATCTATCATATATTTTATCCACCGTGATAAAAAAGGTTCTTGGCATCCAAAAATCAAACATGCTTCACTTCACACTGTACAACAAGAACTACTGTTCCACACATGAAAGCAGACAGTCAAGGCCAGACTGCCATCTACAGTTATGACCATTACTGGAAAACACACTTTAATACTCCACTGCCATCACACTGTTGATATATTCTCACAATGACTCTGCTGCAAAACAGTCACTGCTATTGTTTTATTAATCTATTAGATCTGCAAAGTTAGGAGACAACAGAATATTTCACTATCTCATAGTTCATTAATAGAGACAACTGAAATAAAGCAAGATATATGTTAAAAGATAAAGAAATGGACCAAGTATCCAAAAAGTTACAGAAAATAATCACAACCTAATACTCAAAAACATCATGTAGCTTTTAATGACTAAACTCCGAAATACCAATTATTGTATTGCAAAACTCATAATGAGAAATATTAATTATAACAAACCGGAGAGAAAGTTATCCTTGCTTAGTCTAAAAACTTAAAATATCATTTAATAAATTAACTTTCGTAGTGTAATGAGTGGCATTACTTTCTGCATCTCAGCTGAGAGTGAAAGACTTGTGTTAATGAATTGCTTCGAAAGCATCTGAAGACAGACTTAATTACAGAGCCCACAGTTCTTGCATTATTATGCCATATATCCCCAGCTGAATACAATTCAGCAGCTAGATAAACAAATTTCATGGCAGCCTTTATGGCACTACTTTCTGGCCAACCATTGATACCAGTGTTTATTCGCAGAGCTGCGTGAAGCGTGGCAGGCATGAAAATGTGGCATTAAAAGTAAAATCCTTCATTTTCATCTCATTAAAAAAGGAGGAAAAAAAAATTAGTGAAATGCAAATACAACACCATGAGAGTGTACAATACTTGCAAGTCCTCCATATTCCCACCAATCATTTGTGGTGAAGTGAACAGAGGAGGAAACATAGAAGCGGTGTGATGATACAGTGGAAACGGTGACTGATTTAAATTGCTGGTGTAGAGTCGATGAACTAGTAACTGCAGTTACTAGATGATATTTAAAATGATGTGCCATAAGTTCTATATTTTTGTCTTTTTTTCCTCATCAGATGGAATTATTTATTTATTTATTTATTTTAAATGATGCTGGGTGGTTTTTGTAGCAAGGACCATATGCACTATACAACTACAGTATTGTGTGTGTGTGTGTGTGTGTGTGTGTGTGTGTGTGTGTGTGTGTGTGCTTACAGCTACAATCCTTTGTGCATGGCGTACAGTGCAACCACATACAAATAAACACACATGTAACAGAACACTTCCTTTTCCATTTGGTGTGTGTATGTTTATGTGTGTGTACCATGGGTAACACTGAGAACAGTGGCGACGGTGCCCACGCCCTGGGGCCCCGCCATGCTTTCTTATACCCTTCATTTTCAGTCTGGGGACTTCAGCCTTCGTGCAAATATCTGTTTTTGACTCAAATAATACAATGACTCCACGGACAGCTGTATTTTACACAAATCCTGTCAAATTATAGAGGAAGAAAGGTCTAGCGGAAGGACAGATGATTATGTTTCTGCATTTTTTCATTTTTATTTAAGGTCCTGCATGGAATTTTATTCAGCAATAGCATTTTTTTTCCCTTTTAAAAAAAAAAAAAATACTGTGAGGCCAATAAATTTAAGTGAACATTTTTATTTAAAAAGCCACCCATTAAAACTATTAACCATAGATTTCATGGTAATTATGCTTGACACTATAAGAGTAAAATGTATTTAATATAATACTAATAAATTATTCTTTCCATCGCGGGTCATTTATTTGAAGTTACACAGCGAGATGCATTAAAATGTAAAGGAAAGTACCAAAGAGCTTCATTAAAGCATAATACGCAGAAACGGAAATCATTTAATAGCATGTTTGTTTCTCCTCTAATCCTTTAGCATTCTTTAAAAAAATACTCACTCCGTAGTGAAACATATAATTGCTAGCTTGCCAGCACACAAAGGTATACCCAAGTTTTCGGCTTGATAGAAGTAGCCCGGTCAATTAAAATAATTATAGTATTTCTGTGATAACTGCAAGGTCTGGGTATTTTGAAACATTTAGGGATTTGCAGTTGCACATAATTGGAGCTGCAAAGTCCAACTCCTACTTTTCTTATAGAGTAACTGATTATACAGAAGAGCACACAGTCATTTGGTGAGGTTCAGCTTTAATGCAATGTTTCATAATCTGTGGGCTGGGACCAAACATGGATCACAAGTCTGCATCTGGTGGTCCCCACGTGTTATGTAGATGTGGTTCAGGATGACGTTGCATTTAGGTGGAAGGAAAGAAAAAAAAAACAAAAAAAAACCGATATCTTTTGTGCGTGTGTGTGTGTGTATAACTCCCCCCCCCCCACCTCAGTATTCCTCTAACAACTAATTTATCTATGGCCGAAATGCTGTGCAATTCCTTTTCTTAGTATTTTAATATAATTTTTTATATATAGTGTATATAGAACTTATTTTTTACATGAAGCAAATTTTGTGTGTGTGCGTGTGTGACTTTGTTTGACATTTCTTCAAGAACATTAACTCCCAAGTTAATAAATACAATTTTCTTCTCCATTCCTTTCAATCAATTCACTTTGATTTGTATTTAATCTGTATCATCACCATCATCACTAACAGCATAATCAGTGTAAAAGCCTTTAACACAACCATCTCTGTGATCCTCATCAATTATACTTTTTATTTATGTTAATGATCAACATCCACTAAACCAAAAACACTTGATCTGTCTTAGCTTTAATGGACTTCAAATTCCACAACAACCCGTACAAGCCTATAGCGGTCCCATCGCTACCAGCGTTGTCCAAGGCCTGGCTCGGTGTTGAGCTATTAGCGCCAGGGGCGAGCCAGCTATGGTGCTAGCCATAGTTGGAGCGATAGCCCCATTTCAGTGTGGGGTCAGCGACTCAGCCATATTGTTAAGATGATTGTTCTGCCAGCCTTCTGTCATGGCTGATGTGGCTGGAGCGCTTGGCGTGGTAGTGGCTGCCTGGCTCCTCGCTGCCTGGAAAGCGGCTTTGCTGTAGGCAGCTCCGAGGCTTTAAAACCCTTATTGTCTATCTTTCCCCCGGCTAGCCCTTTCCTCCCTCTGCTCCCTCCGAAGGATGGTCTGGAGTCAGAAGGAGAAAGAGAGAGGGAGGCAGAGAGGGAAAGAAGGAGGAAGGAGCCAAACACATTCAAGGGCCTGGTCCAATGTATCATGATCAGCATAGGCTTTCACGGCAGCTATTGCCTGCATCCCACAGTATTGTTCAGCCCCCTTTCTCCCTGGCAGCACTTTCGTTTGAACAGAATTTTGACACTGCAGTGGGGAATTCTGCAGATTAAAGGGGACATATTTGGTACACTTCCTTCTTGGCACTTTTTTTTTTTGTTTCTGCATTGGGGGAAGGTATAATTTTTAATCAAGGCATTAAGTTGGAATGAGCTGCAGGGATGTTTTTTTTTTTTTTTCTTCGCCTTTATTCTTTGATTTAAAACACTTTTCATCACAAAAACTTTATTTCCCTAAAAAGCTGTTCATCAGCGCATTTATTAATTCATTTATATTTTTTTTCTGTACATTTATTCAAGAACATGAGCTCCTAAGTTAATAAATAATTTTTTTTTCTCCATTCCTTTTTGAATGGTCGCCTTTTAGTTCCTTCTTCATCTTTGTTCATTAATCATAGTATGTGCGCACATGCACACACACACCTCACAGCCACAGCTTTAATGCTCAACTGACAATTAAGGCAAGAATGGCACCATTAGTTGAGTTACAGCGGGTGGACTTTTTACCAACAGCTTGTTTCATCATATCATCTGTGTTACATGTCTGTTGTTCAACTCCCCCCCCCCTCCCACTTCTTCCATCTTTCTCTTTCTGCACTGCCATCGCTACGGTAACGCATCTCCCTCTCTATCGCATCATCATTCTCATCCAGGTGTAGTTAACCCTTTCACATCCCTCACAGATTGAGCACACCCCTGATACCTACTCTTTGTGTTTGGTGGCAGAGGCAGCCTAGCAACAAGGCTCTAAACGTTTCTGATTGCCCAAATATTTGTGTGGCATCCTGAGTGTGCGCATATCTGTGTAAAAACCTGTGTGTGTGTGTGTGCGTGCGTGCATGTGTGTGTGTGAATGTTAGGATTCTTGGAGAGAGTGATTCATTTAGGGGCCCCTTTCCTCTCCTCAGCTGCTCCCTGCCTTCTCCAGTAATTAGCCTAGTGTGGCAGCCACCTCTCGCTGCTCAGTCTGGGAGAGACACTTGACACGGCAGACATCAGAGAGATTTTTCAGGAGGCTCTCCCGGCGCCCCAACAGCTCTTAATTAACCACTTAGGTATCCCCACTCGTTCCCCCGGCCGGCACTTTCCAAATGGTAAGGAGGTTCTGTGCCACGGATCTAAACACCGGGGGAAGCGTGCTATCAAAAGATCTGGGTAAATGAAGGCTTGTGTAAATTATTTTTAATGATTCCCTCCTGGCACATCATTATGTTTGTAGTTACACACAGGCACTTCTGAGACGGCTCATCTTCGCTAAGGTCATCAGCAGGACCAACTGTAACTAGCTGCTAGTCTGTAAATGGCTTATTAATTAGTGCTGTGGTTTTACATAGCTGTGAGCTCTGATATATAGTGCAGGGATCGTAATTGTGCGGAATCGAAAATGATGATGATGATGACGACGATAACCCATCTCCAGGCTATTTATGCAAATTGCCTACTCATATTAGAAAATCATTACCTATCCAAACACTGCAACACTCAGCCTGTGTGAATTACAATGATGGATTTTATGATAATTGCGATTTAATTTTCTCCCTCTCTCTCTCTTTTGTCTGTCTGGAGTTAGAAAGTAATTTGGTCATTGTGAGTGCTATTAATTCTGTATTAGTTAAAGCTGAATGGATGGGTTTATTCAATTTCCTCTGAACTGAGATTTGTAAATGATCGTTTTGTGGAACAGAAGATCACTTGTTACTGTTTTTTTTTTTTTTTTAACCCACAAGCATTTAGAGACAATTTATTCATCACACTAATTTCAACTTGGAATACCAGTTCATATCTTTACCAATAGAACAGTTTTTACAATATGAAAAAAAAAAAAATTAAGATATACAAATATATATATTATTCAATTCAAATATGTACTACAACAAGCCACTGCCAACAGTACAATAAAGAATCACCATTATAGGACTGATCAACAAGTCCTGGAAGCCAGCAATTAATTTTAGGGAATTTCAGTGTTCCTGTCCAGCGCCGAGAGATATAGGATGGTTGAATTTAATTATCTGCCAAGCTCTGCTCTAACAAGTGCTTTGTAGTTCAGCATTCAAATCTCACTGGAAGTCTTCAGAGAGGCAAAGCCAACTTTGCATTCATGAGGGGAGCAAATACTACAGCAGCCCTCTATAACCTTGATGAAATGTGCATTTCACCCAAGGCTATGAGAGGAGAACATAAAAACCCCGAATCATTACATTAAAACAGGTTCCTTTTCTGACAACTTTGAAACAGCCCCATGGCAGATCAAAAACGGTTGACATTTTAGTATTTCTCTGTCTTTTTTTCATCTTATTTCACAGTGCAAGGTTTACACAGACAGGTCAGTCTACAGCAGGCAAAGGGTATCATGGGACAAACTAAAGTTTATAAAACATAAAATGTAGGCACATCTGTGGGTGTGTTTTTACACATGCCATAAGCAGGGGGTCTCCCTGGCTCCATGTATGAGTCCACCCTATCCAGACCAGCAGCACTATGATGACTCTCCGAGAGCGTTTTGGTATGCTGACAGTATCCAGGCTGCAATCAACATCTGCTAATTTCTGTCTATTAACCGTATTGTCATAACACACGATCATGATGTTTTGTTTGTACGGCTGAACTGAGACTTATGACCCTAATCCATCATCTGCTTGTCATATTTTTATGTGTTGTCTGTGCAGTTCCCTGCAGCCCAAAGCAAGCATATTACAAGGCCCTGTTTAAGTTATTGGCCAGCTGCTAGAGCCGTGCCCAGCTGAAGAGGTCATTGTGTTTCTTTTTTTTTTTCTCCTTCACTTTCCTCTCAGAATATCACACTGTAGCACAGTCAATGCCAAGGATAATACAAACCGTATGTCCTGAGAAGCTATCGTTTGCATCCACTGTGCCTGAATATTCTAGCAGGCCTACCATTTTCCCCATACGCAGGCAGCAAAGACAAAATGAGGAAATTTTTTTTTTTTTACATGTTTTTTTTTTTTTTTTTTTTTGGATGTGGAAAAAAAAAGTGGGGGTCAGATCATAAAACAGTTATTATTTCACAGCTTTGCTCACTGTATTCACTTAATCGGCATCACAATCGCTGACCAAGTTTATACAGCATGAAAACTTGTATCCCACTGATATATTTTAACACAGTGGAAACATAGAACACAAATGTGAAAATCCACCATTTTTGATTTATGTTATGCAGCTGCCTGGATTTCTGTACAGGAAAAAAAAAAGTTACATGCATGCATACACTCAAAATAAAATCTTTATTAGAGTCACCAATGTTCTGTGTGTCATGCGGTGGCAAAAGGTCATGCGTGCCATTTAAGGTTTGAGCAGATATAGCTTAACACTTACTATATAACATGATATGTGTTAATAGTTGTGCTTATAGGCTATACACAATATGTTAAAGATAAAAAAAATAAATAAATAAAAGCTGTAAACACAAAAAGAACAAAGTCAGTTTACAACATAACTCAGAGAAATTAAAATAAGAATAAAATCAAAACTATGTATATAATTTTATCTTATTTGTTGCATCTTCAGTGCTCAAGCAGTTCCCACAAAGACATGCAATCCTCTATTAAGATATAAATTGTACCCACTGTGGTGAAACTGTGCATGTATGAGTGAGAGCCACATTGTATCATCTATGATAAATGTTATTGTTATGGGGTTCCTGCCCATTGTGAGATGAACAGGCTGAGATCCTTCATTCATTGTGAAATGAATGACTTTTGAGTAAATGTCCTCTTGAGGACAGTCGATGCATATCACCGCAAACTGGAGAGCCTTTCCTTTTCCCTGCTCGACACTGTGTTGATAGACACGGGCAGTATTTTTCCTTGTTAAGAAAGGTTCTTGTTTATTCTGCAGGTAACGATCCAAATCCAGCAGACATTTGCCCCACAGGAAGGGGTGCGCTCACTCAAGTTTGTCATTTCATTTCTACTGTGAAATCCATTAAGTCCACACACGCACACACACTGAGCCTCTTTTTTCATGCTTGTACTGTATTTGTCTTTTGTTGTTATGTTTTTTTTTTATTTTTTTATTTTTTTTTTTTAAGATTTGGTCTATATAGGAGATTTTTCCACAAATATGTTTGTTAAAGCCACTTGGTGAGATGATACAGGGGGGAAAGAGGCACCTAAATGACTTGTTTAATCATATACAGTGTAGATTACATATAACACATGGTACAGCGTATATGGATTAGAGGCCATCGTATCCACAAGTATTTCTCTTGATAGTGTTTGCGTCACTAGGTAGGAAAGGGAGCAAGATTTTCACACATTTGCTCCCAGTTGGAGTGTTGTTGTTTTTTTTGTTTGTTTTGTGTTTGTTTCCCCCTCTCCAGCAGATTTCTGGTCAGCCATGTGAAATTAATCTGAGAGAAAATAAACAGCGGAGCCCAACAACTAATACAGTTAATTGTCTTAGTGCTTTTCTGGCTGGCCGCTCGCTAACAGCTGGTCGTACTGGCTCATGGCACCACTTCAGCCAGCCTTTGAGATAATAACTTTTGCATCTGCCAAAGAAGTGGCTGTTACTGCCCACAGAATTTACAACTCACAAGTGGAAACACAGACTCCGACAGAATTTTCTATGCACGGGTCTTTGAATTTTATTAATGCAATGCAAACACAGTCCTTCCAACACATTAAATTGTTGATGTTATGCGAATACACTCCGGAATTGCAGATCCTCATTAACATTATTTGCATGTTAATCTGCATCTTTTTAATTAGTGATATTATTTATGCACATAATTTTCGCCCGGTGATGCCAAGTCGCAGGCACATTAATTAATCTACAGAGATGCCAAACTGTTTTTCCTCCACTTTTATTTGTTTACACCGTGTTCTGGATTCAGGGGAAGTTGGGGGAAAAAAAGGAGGAAAAAGAGCAAAAATGCCTAAAGAGGAATAAAAGTAGAATGACAAGATTAACTAAAAGTCCTTTTTGTTTTCATAATTCATATTGTAATATTAGCCAAATATCATGTGTGTGTATTTTTTTTTCCTCCCTTCTTCCTCTCCTCTTCCCTCTGAGATCGGTTATTCAGTTACACTACCTTGATGTTTTATTAAAATCCATAATGGACTCCTGAGGCTTCTCTTGCTTCTCTTCTTCATTTACAGAATATAGTCAGTGTTATTCTAATCTCCCTACAACACCGTCATGCATAGGCAATGAGCCCCCAGCACCAACCCCACCACCTACCAGCAGCTCCCGTGAGATCATCCACCTCTACACACAGCCACCAGATAAACACTTCACTAAAAGTCTTAAGATGAGACCTTAGTGATGATACTTTATGCAAAACAATAGCAGTCACTGTTGTTACCGCTACATTACTACAGACTGTTTTATCACTGAAACTGAATTATCCTGAGACATGCAAACTAACTGTCTGAACAAAGAAGCCATATAAATGTGTGGTAATTTCAAATATATTAATTCTTTGTCCATATTTGCAGAGACAGCTCGCATAAAGATGCAAACATGGAAATGATTCAGCTGTACTTTGTTTTTTTTTTGTTTCTTTCTTTTTTTTTTATAGAAGTGTTTAGTGTACAACTCTGTTCTATCCATATTATTTCACCCTTTCTCTGTCATGTAAACATTAGCTTGCGTTAGATGAGTTAGAACATTTCCAGACAGCTTTGGAATAAAACAATTATTCTAATTCAATATAGGGCTTGATTTGCTGCAGAGTTGGGTGGAGCAAGAAAGTTCGGCTTCATAGAAATAGCGCGCATAATTACCACCATGGTGGCGCACCGTGGTGTGCAGAATACATGCATACATACAAATGTGTCACATATTTATCATAGAGTTATTTAACCCATGAAGACCCGGTTCTAGTTCTGTGACAGTTCCCAAGTGGATTTTTCTCTCTATTCAAACTTGTTTTAAGTGATGTATCTCTATTTATTATGAAATTATGATGATATTATCCTCTGCATTTTGCATTTTTGACTCTAAATCATGTATTTTATTAGATTTCATTTCCTATATTTCAATTAAATGTTCATGAAAACAGAGTAAATTCAAAGTTTATTATATCAAAAAAGAGAAATGTGAAGGAAAAAGTAACTTTTTTAGCAAATATCTCATAAACTGAACATAAAACATGTATCTCGATCCACTGTCATTTCAAAACTCCATGGGTTTTACTTGTGAATCAATGTTGTGATGATGACAGTGTTTCCATGTTTACTACGGAACATCTTAACATCCAAATGGATCATATCTGATGACCATGACAAGGTGACAAACTATATTTTACTCCATTTACGTACATGTATTGATAGCTTTAGTGGATCAATAGTTATTAAATACTTTAGATCAGTTGATGCTTTTGGTTGATGGTGGATTTTGGGGTCTTTGTGGGTTAATCCCTATCAGCATTTGCAGGTATTATTCTATTAATTCTACACGTGTTTTATATTTTAGATATTTTCAGTTATTAAGGTTTATTGTAATTGTTTCTGATATATGTTCTTGTTCTTTATCGAAAAAAATGTAATGTCTATTTTTCCAAGCATTCTTAATATAAGCACAATGTCATTCTTATGTTGTTGATACAGTTATTTTAAAATACAAAACAAAGGGAAACGAACTGTATAGTTTTTAGTGCTGGGAAACCTGAGGCAAGTTTGAGTTAAAGTCAGAAGAACTTTATTGTCAACAGCAATTGTTTTTACTTTGGAATATGCTGTGTATTATTATTAGAATGAATAGCATTAAAGGTTACATTTCCTTCAACACTTCATGATGGGAATAGTGATAAGCAGCTTTGTATTTTTGATATTATGAAGGGTTTTAACCTCTTCCATATCTATATATAAATTCTGAATAACACAAGAATGCAATTACATAATGGAGACTCAGTCTTTGCTTTGTTCGTCTGTTATTAGAGGATGTCTATAAAAGAAGCTTTTCTTTTCAACACTAATAAACTGAAAGCACATCCATAATTAGTGAGCCATCCAACAGAGACTATCCTTTGAGCAAAACATGCAATCATTATGTATTGTTAACACAGTGGTTTGTATTACATTGTATTAAATTGAAATATTAGACTATTACAAAGGGTTAATGTGACTGTTTAAGATGTGTATGTTCTATTAAGCAATGAAAAACTGCTTAAAAATTTGTTTTAAGTTTCTTTTATCCCAAATATTTGGTCTATACTGAAAATAATAACTAGAAACTTTTGATGTGTCATGTTTATTTAATTCCGTTCCTTTAATTTATGTATAAGCAAAAATAAACTTTTTTTTTTTTTTTTTTCAAACACTCACTGAGCTTTTTCTGATGGACAAAAGCTCATTTGCAGCAGCTTTACAGTAACGGTCATGTAAAGAATGCCATAGTGGGTTTATCTGAATGCATATCAAAGAGTGCATTAATCCTCCTCCTAATTTATAATGATCTGGAACAATGATTTCTAGCATCTGTGACATGCGATGGCGGGGGCTGTCAGAACACGATATCCAGAGATGGATCAGTTTCCCTTTGACCACTAAGTTATGAGCGTCATGGGTTTAACATCAAAATATAGTGTCTTGTTTCGAAGTTGTCTGCTATGTTAACATGCTTTTTTTATTGTTATGAACTACTGTATCTATGGTATTAGACACGTGAAAATGCTAACCTTTGTAAAAGCCTAATAAAATGACAACTTTGGGGCTTAGAAATGAATGATTACCCTGATCAAATCTCATCTGAGTCCCTCAATTCGTAACAGCTCCTCATCTTGCTAGTGCACGTAGTTATTCTGTTATGATAATACCAGGCCTGAGCTCTCAACTTCACAAGGCATCTCTTTTGTACCGCCACTTTCCAAAGACAAAGACGTTAGTGACAGCAGTGAGGGAAATCCTTCTGAGGGGTTTGTGTGGAATTTACAAGTTCACAATGCATTGCCAGTGGCACAACTGATACTGCAGGTAATTTGGCATATCATGTCCAGGAACCAGATCCTTAGGAGGGAATGACGAACAAATTAAAAAGAGAGAGAGGGAGAAAGAAGTAAATCTGGTGGGAAAAGGGCAGACTAAACTCTTGGCATTCCAGTGCCCATTCACATGAAACTGATAAGTCTGAAAAGCCAAAAGAGTCCCATTTTTCTTCCTCTTGTCTCCACCTCCTGAGGCTGATGAAAGTGTCTTTTGTTTCTCAAACGTCTGTCTGTTGTGTTAAATTGTGGAATAATTGATATGTGGTGAGGGTGTTTCATACTTAAGCATGATCTGAGCAAAAAAAATCAATCATCGGCAGCAGCACTGGAGTCGTGAGAAAACCACACACAGGTATAAGACTAACACTGGAAGCATCCAATATATGCTTTATTTTTTTATTTATAAATGCAGTTATAGGAGAATTTTGTGACTTTAAAACAGTCTAAAACTTGCTACAGCATCTTCATCTAACCCATCATCCATTTGTGCTGAAAACATCCAAAAATATTTAAATATCAGACACGTAGGATTATGAGTATAAAGCACTGTGACCAAAGAAGTGACATTCCACAGACATCTTGTCCTGCTGTAGGCCAGCTCAAAAGACAATTTGTAATTATTGCAGACAATTACGGGAGGAAGTGATAGCTCCCTTTAGAGCAAAGCAGGGTGGTTTACAATTTCTGTGGCCAGTCATGGTGCAGTCATTATGCTGGTGCACATCAAGGTGTCCCCTTGACCTCAGTGACATATAGAACACTAGCCCCCACATTAGAACCTATACAGACTTGGTTCCCCACATTAGGCTAGAGCCTTAAATGGATTTTTAATCCTAAACTAACCATGTTGCACATTGCATATAGTGTTCAGGTGAAATGTTCTTTCCACCCCTCTATTATACTGGGGCAACTCGGGTCTGTAACCTGAATCACTGGAAAAATAATGCACTAAGCCCCCAGTACTGTATAGGCGTTACACAGCAACAATGTGTTTCTTTCTTTCTGTTGATGCCACGGACTCCTCTTTGATGCGGCTCTGAAATGTCTGAGAGCCATAGGCTATTTTCTCCCTGTTCAGGCAACTCAATAGCCGGTCTGTCTGGCCTGTTTGTTTTCGGCTAATTGCCTCAAGATCTAATAAGTTAGTGATGATGTACGTCGAGTCACCCGTGACCCCTGCCAAAAGAAATATTATGTCGCACTAAAACTCACCCAAGGAAGGAGTGGGGAGCCTCTTTATCAGTATAAATATTTCTAGCCTCCAAAGCTCCTGGTTTCAAATGTTTGGGTCAGTATGTGTTAAAGTAAGGTCACAAGAGCCCTGTAATTACGATATTATGCAAGGCATTTAGGACAAGAATAGGGGAACTTGAGACCTGTCTATAGCTCAGGGTAGGAGCAGAGAACACAGCAGAATTTGCAGTTCTGAAGCCACTGTTCTATGAAACAGGAAAAAAAAAAGTTTATTTTTTTCAATGTGTCTATACATGCAATTATTTAAATTTAGATTCATATGTCTCTGGTTTAATGAGATGTTTATAACTAATGCTGGAAAGCAGTAAACATCCAAAATTTGTGAGTTAATATGGATGTGTTTTTGTTGTAATGTGTTGTTACAGTCCAAAATACTCAAGAAATTTACTATTAGGAGCTAGTCATTTCAATAGCAGTATGTAGTCATGTAAATCACAGCATTGCATTAAGATATTCATATGATGCAAATACGATGTTACCATGTAATACTTTTTTACTTATATTTGGAATGGAAATCATCGATATGTACATTGTATAGAGTGTACCTGCACTTAACTTCATAGTTTTATTGACTTTATTGGCTATTTTTATGAGGGGGGAAAATACAAGTAAAGATAACACTAACGTTGGTGCATTGACCATGTGAGGCTCATGCATTTTTATTGCGTATATTTCTACGAGGGTATTTATTTTTCTTGAGCGAAGTATCTATGATACCCCACCTCCTCCTCTTTTATTTTCTGAACGACAGACAGCAGTCCAAGCCAAAAAGCCATTTCACCTGCATTAATACACAATGAATAATTTATAAATCCCAATTATTTGGTATCATTTATGCAAAGAGTGTCACACAAGGCATACATAAAGCATTAAGGATGGTTAACCCATAAAGGAATGGGAGACTGAGAGAGGAGTGGAAGGTCACACCTGAAAGTCAGGTTGCTTTTTGTTATTTTTCCTTCCTAGTATCTGTCTTACTGTCTCTGTTCATGTTATTTCACACTGGGAAAAGTACCTCATTGACCTGTCAATATAATTCTCCTCTATAGGCAACATGGTATGGTATATGACAACATTAAAAGTTGTTAGTTCATTTCTGAATGACGTGACTCAATCTGTGTTTTGTATGACACAACTGGCAAATCTGCTGGGAATAATTACATGCGATTTTCAGTGGCTTAAAAAAGAAGAGACAATATTCAAGCTAGTATGAAGACAAAAAGTATAATAACATGTCAAACATCTTTTTATAGACATCAGCTCTGTGTACAGCTGAGGTGATATGAATTCAACATCACATTGCATTTCTGGACTAACATAGCACTTGATTTTGCTGTGATCTCCTTATCTAAACAAATGCAATTACTGTTGGGTTAGCGGTGGTGCTTCCCTGGAGATGGACCGTCCCCCCTTGTCACTGACTATCTCCCCCACTAATCCTGTCTTAGAAGGGTCTCTGTTAACAGGGATAAGGCATTGGCCTGGTATCCTAGGCTAGTAAGCTAAAGCTTATGTACAAAATGCTATTCAAGAGGCGCTGCCTGCAGCTATTGGAACTGCGTAGATGTCCATATCATTCAGCCAGCCTAAATACGGAGGAATTTAGCCATGGCTAAATCTTGGAGACTGACGTGGACATGTTCGCTGATAAGAAACAGGGGTCTATGCGGGAGTCTTATTTGGAATCAAATTGATGCGTTATAGAGTCTGGTACATGGAGATCTGGTCTTTCCAATGACAAATCCATAAATTCTCCAGTAAACATGCCCGTACTGCTAAAATCTCCTCTGCCTTGCACATGCTGTACTCTGCTACCAATCATGATGCTCATTCAAGCTATGGAAGCCACTGAGCTTAGTGCAGTATGTACACAACATTTTGTGGTTATTGACAGTAAATCTTTTGCTTTAATGTTTATTTCCCACTGTTTTACCATATATTGTGCGTGAACAGTGTGTTTTTTTGACAGTATCATGCAGTAGTCTAACACATCACTTCATTTTAGTTTATATGAGTGGGTCTCTTAAACAGTTGGCTGAAAGTTAAATCATTATGAAAGGTCATGTTATTGACCCTAACCTTTTATTGCAAAGCAAAGTGCTTGACACCAAACCTCAGTCAATTTACTCCTTCTGGTGTGAACAAAATACTTCTCAGTTTCACACATTTGGATGGATTAAGCTTTTAACACTTGGTGAAATCCAGCACTTATCCTACAAACACTTGTGAAGTGTATGTGACAGTGGATCTATATTAAGTGTGACTGGGCAAGCTCCACAAGACCGGAAAAGGCAGCACATCTGTTCCCTGGCGTGATAACTTTGAACAATACTCACACACTGGCTGTTTCAATGACAAATGGCCAATAAACGACTAGTTTCAGATTTTCAAAACATTTCCTTGCTGTATAGACGTGCATTTCTGGTGGAGCAGTAAATAAGCATGTTATGCAAATGTGACTGTTGAGAAATTTGCTCTTCACTAATAGAATCCAGAGACTACTGAGTTGTTAGTCATGTAAACTGATATTCTGAGCTCACTTCACATGCTGAAGGCAGTTTTAATGTACCACAACAATCAGAGACAGCTTTGTGTGTTTGTCAGTCACATTCCTGCATATTTTATCACACCCTCTGAGCCACATTAATATCACACTCCTTTGATGATACACAAACATTAGTGATACAGAGAGATATGGCGCATACGACATGCTGGCTGCATTTGTAGATATGTGACCTTCGTTTGCGTTTTCAGAGGGCTGGTAAATAATAACACCAACGGTTAATGGATTCGATATGCCCCTCAGTCTCACTGCTGTAGTCACCTGATGCAACAGTACATGCAACCTTGCCCTCGAGGAAATGAGAGAAGTCTGTCAATCACCCAGCACTTCCTGCTGCTACATTTAGATACCTATACTGTAGGGAGCAGACAAGTCCCCATATTTAAATACACACCTCCCCACAGACATTTGGTGCAAATTGATAAGCTGTTCAAGACAGTGTAAACCCACAGTTTCCCCACTATCTGTTAACTTCCATCGTCCTGTTGGTCTCTGAAGTGCATTTGTATTATGACCCAATTATGAACTATGTAATAAAAAAAATCTATCCGTGTGATCAGTTCTAGCTCTAATTTTTAATATACATTTTCGCTGAATAGAAATATAATATTATTTTATCTGTATATGTGTCTGGCTATTGCTTGATATACAGTGTGTATCTGTCAGTCATGTTTCATGAATTCCAGTGTCTGGATATTATTCTCACAACAAAATACAACCATAGTCTCATTGTCTATATGGATCAGCCCCTTTTTTCTATATAAATGTATGAAACATGCATAGTAACAAATGTTTCTCTAAACACATCTCTTGGTTAGGGAAACAAATTTACTAAATGGTTCCAGAGACATTTGATTTTTCTGATAAATAATAAAGAAAATGACATTAATAGCCGCACTTTAAAGGAGTGATATTTTGCTTTTTTAAAAAATGGAATTATGCATTTTAAAACATTTCCCTGTGGTCTACATAAACTGTAAATGCTATACTTGGGTCTGAATTCTT
>JAPTYR010000009.1:18738132-18749893 GCA_029814505.1 Siphamia roseigaster
TTTTTTTTTTTTTTTCTTTAACAATTACAAATTCCAGGTGACCCCACATGGGGTCCTGACCCCAAGGTTGTAAAATATTGTTGTAATCAGATAAATACAGGAGGTTGGATAATTGTTAACTACTGCTGAACACCTCAACCTATTATCTTAGCTCCTATACCATTTAAGAGTATCGCATTTTACAATTAATATTATTAGCATACAATGAAAATATGTGCTTTAACATATGTTTATTTTCCGTGTCTTGAAGAAGAGTGTTCCCATGAAGAATCACAATAAGAGACATGAAGGATATGTTTTTTTTATTATTTATTTATTTTTTTAATTATGTAAGAGATCTTATGTGTATTTTGTAAAGGGGTAAAGCCGGAATAGAAAAAATAAAGATGTGAATGTGATAAACACCCATGAAGTATTAGTGTTAAGGTGTAATCAGACAAATACATGAGGAGGGATATTTGTTAACTACTGCTAAAAACTGGAGCCTGTGTTCTGGACCTTTATGTAATTTAATAATATTACATTTTACAATTAATATTATTAGCATACAATGAAAACATGTGCTTTAATCTATGACCATTTTCAGTGTCTTAAAGAAGAGGGTTCCCATGAAGAATCACAAAGAGATATGAAGGATATATACATATTTATTTATTTGTGTAATTATGTAAAAAAAGATTTTCTCACCACAATACATAAAGCAGCAAACAAAAGTAAGAAGAAGAAGACAGAGAGGAACAGAGAATTCCCTGTGAAAAGAAAAGGGGGGTTGGAGACGCGTCACGTTGCTCTCAGGCCGACACTTGCTTTGTTTGCCTTTAAACAGAAAGAATGACTTAAAAAAAAAAAACACACAAGAAAAGAAATAAAGAAAGAGAAGTACAACAAGAAATGTAAAAAGTGGCCCCCTCTTGGCAGCCCAGCACTGTCCGATAGACATGCTGAAGGGGTTGCATTGGTGGCATTCTGGTAGAGAATCAGGGTAACATTCATCCGAGCATGCCACACAGAGTCTCTGTGGCCAATCCACGCTGGAGGCCCTAGGACAGGGAGTTTGTGCCGCTGAAAGCTTGGGACAACATAGCTCGACAGCATCACACACACACACTAACACACAGCGAGAGAAAAGACAGCCTGGTTTCCCACAGGGCAGGGCTGAAAGCTACACCATGTTCAGCTGGTACAACATGATGAAAGTGAACTGGAACACATTGTGCTGGACTGCCACTGAAGGGACATCGCCTCTCCGGTGATCTTTTTTAAGCATGAAGCAGTGTGTTTTTTTGTGTGTGCAAACCCTATAATGTCAACTGGAGTTGTTGGAAATACTGCTGCCATGTAGCCATCAATCGGTTAAAGGACTTAAACTTGTGAAGCAGCTGTTGGATAGTGGGAATTTCTGTAAGTCTGATGTTAACAGGTGTTGTTGTGGATGCACTGTTAATGCAGATATAAGTGATCATTGGAGGCCATTCTGTTGCAATGACAGTATGTGGGTCTATGCATGACGACAAAAAAAAAAAAAAACTGTTTTACATTCTCCTTATTCTCCAGACCATTACATATTAATAGCGAGAAGTTTGGGAGTTCCTAAATAAATCAATAAAAATCTGAGTTCCATATGAGACATTTTATACTTGTGAGTTACTCAAAATATATTAAGTATTCTCATTTAGGTGAAAAAGAACCATCAAAAAATGACTTTTAGAGGGTGATCTGTGTGTTTACAAAGGGGACATAGTCAAGGCACCAGTGCACATCTCTCACCCACAAGGATACACTTTGTGTCAGCCATGTTTTGAGCAAGATTTTGTGTGTTAGGGTCAAAGGCGACCTCTTGACATGGGGGAGTTTATACATGCTAATGAGGGTTGCACTCTAACCTCATAGCTAAGTGCATACGGTGCACACTCAGACTCACTCCTTTTGTTTATGTGAAATCACTGTGTCGATCTTTGAAACAAAACACTTTAAAAAAAAGTTACAAAGAGACTCAGATGTGTCACATGACAAATCTGGTTTTAAACTCAAATTTTCGAATGGAAAAAAAAAAGGGGGGAGTAAAAAAAAAAAAACAGCAAACATTTATACACATTTCTGGGCCTCTCTGCATCAAGAAAATGTTTATTTGAATTATTATTATTGTTATTATTTTCCCCATAAATTTCATTTTTACACTTTATAATGCTAAAACATTTCATCAACGTTTTGAAAAATATTTCTCTGTTATTTAAATTAAGAATTACGCTTGGATTTAAATATTTATACACCCTCAGATTCAAGGAAATGAACTTTGTTCATCAACAAACTTGATATGAGGAACACACACACACACACACACACACACACACACACACACTAAGAAAAAAGGGTATGCTTTGGAAAAGTTGCAGCTTTGAAAACTCACTTTTCTCAGCCAAACTTCTTATACATATTTGCAAGGAAATCAAAGCCTCTTTGTGGGGCTGGCCCTAATCCTTTCTCCAGCACATAAAGGATGTACCTTTAAACTGGCTTTCACTCCTCTGACAACCATGCAAATTGGTGAGAGGTAGGATGCCATCTCATTGACATTGTTTGTTAGAATAACATAGCACAGGGGAAAGGTCCCATCTCAGGCATTCCACTGAAGCCCTCCCCTCTGTGAAGTTGCCTGATGAATTGTCACAAGCTTGTTATTTGCCATTAGTTTCTAGCATTTCTTCCTTCTGTTGGCCAATCTAATTCAATCTTTTTGGGGGGTAATCTCATTGAATCCCCCAGGAGGTTTGGAGGAACTTTTCTGCATTCCCCCTCCCCGTTTTTTTTTTTTGTTCTTCTTCTCTACTTAGTGCTGTATGTGACCCAGTTGTGTGAAACAGTTTTCTCCTTGTGTTATTATCTCAAAATTATATATTTTAATGCAATATTTTTGTAATTATTCATTGCCGCTACATGCCACATTTTATTCGATGCAACTAAAATAAATAAGTTGAATTAGAATTGATAACATATAAAATTTTGATATATTTATGACAAAGGACACGTCATCTCTTTTCCTATATTTTTATTATATTGAAAAGTATATTAAAATTTGCTGGGGAAGTCATATAGTGGAACCATTTTCCCCTCATAATATTAAAAACAGTTACACTTCTCTGCACTGTGTGAATACAGCTGTATTAATTTTGTCGCGTTTAAAACGTCTTATAATTTTACAACCCCTCAGTGGCACTCCTGAAAAGGAAGGGAGTATATGATCCACCCTAAAGGGCATCAATCAAAAATCACATTGTAATAAGATCCAGAAGTGTGCTCAGATCAGAGCAGGGCACTGCTAACAACCATATCCTTTTGATAGCAGTGTGACTAAGAGTTTAATTTGGAAGCAGCCATCACTTCAAAGGGAGATGCGAGTATTTCCCTGCTTATTTGCACCCCCAATGGGGCCTATACATTATAGTATAACCATGCCTCGGTCCTCCACTCATGCACTAATGCCATCCTGATTGCCTAATTTCTCATGTCAGCAACTTCTTCTGCAGAAAGAGAAGAGGACAATTAGGGGACAATTGAACATGATTGTGATGGGAATGTTCTGTGCAGCAGCAGCAGGCAGCCTGCAAGCTGCCTCACTGTAGGCTGGTTTTGGTTAAGAAGAAGATGCTTTTTTTTTTTTTCAATCCATGTTTTTCTCAAAGTTCATTCTCAGGACACATCAGTAAAAGACCGTGATGGGCAGGCAGTAAGCAGTCACAGAGGGAACACCACAGCTTCTAGCTAATTAAAAACATTTAGACGCTCTGAGCAAACAGTGGATCACGGGTGGTTTGGTTTGTTTGAGGATATATGTGGCTTTGTGTATGTCTGTTTCATACCTTACACTTAACTTGTTTATTTAGACTCATTTACATGGGATTAAATGTGAAAATTACTTTTATGAATCCAGTAAAATGGACGATTTCACAGATTTTACCAGAGATGTTTCTCTGAATTCTTTACAAGATGTTCTGAATGAGTTTGTTGCAGTATAAAATAAGTCTAAATATCCTTATACAAAAGCAATGGAATATTAGCAATGGCTCCAAAGTCAGGTTGATAAGGTTACAGGCTGTAAATATATCCACAAGAACAAAAAAAACAAACCAAAAAAAAAAAAAAACTATACACTTGTGCCGATTTAATATCTTAAACAACTTTGACCAGTTTAGATTGCATGTACCTGATGTGTTTGTGGTTGTATGCTCTGATTAGTTAAGTGCATTCATGTGGAAGGGGGGAAAAATAAAAGAAAAAACATCTCTCCCTTATAAAGACACTGCCATGTGCAACTCAAGCCAAACATTTGAATCATTTTGCATCCCAGAACATGTGGTTTTCTGCTAAAGGAAAACAGTGTTTAGACTATGCAGTAGTTCAAGCCACTGCCAAAAATCAAAATCCACAAAGTTAAGAATGGAACATGTGTCTCCCAAAAAAATAATCATCTTATATAAGTGACCTTAAACTCCGATTGCATTTTCATACAAATGTACCCAGTGCCTTGATTTCGTTGTGGGGAAATGTAAATTATCACTGAGGGATCTGGTACTTTTGTTGCCGTTACACAATCAGAACAAGTCCGGGGTGGATTGCGAAAATACAAAAGCCAGTGCCATGAAACCACAGAACAGAGGTCGCATCGCTTTTCCTATAGGTGTTAATAGAAAACATAAGATAAGGTTACGAATAATAGAAATGTGAGTTGTTCTTTAGTGCATATTTATGGATTTGTTCTATGTATGATTGTAATTTGTGTATGGATTATTTCTTCAATTTTAACCAGTCCTACCAGTACGTACACTTAACCATTTAAAGTCCAGGAGAAACTATTCGGTGTGTTCTTCTATTAATGTCAACAAAACATTATATAATTTTACATCCAGAACAAAATGTATCTGGAGTTGCAGTTTAGCTGCAAATATGCGTTCATATGTGATATATTAGCATACTCCTTGTTTAATGAAAACCTTCAGCAATACTCTTACTTTATAATTGTTATCTCATTTCCAAAATGTCAAACCTTTTCCAACATATTCTAGACAACACATTCACTCCTGTGTTGGGATCTCAGGTTTCACTGATATTGTACATCCTTAGTAAGCACCGTGATAAATGCCCTGTTCCCAACGCCAAAAAACACAACATCAAAGTACACCAAAAAAAGAAATAAGTGAAGGTGTAATAATTTCCAGTTACCGTTCAACTATGGCATTATCTGGTTTTGAGGCCATGTATGCATTATCTTCTGTTATTGGCCTATTTGTCATAGGAGAGCACTTCCCTTTGTTCAAACAAACCAGTCAGTGTTGCAGGTCTGGAGCAGTGGATGAGAGCAGTCTGGTTTATCTTACCCCTGGACAAATAAACTATAATGCTGACTAATAACTGGTCTGGAATGTGAGGAGAGATTAACTCACAAGTCAGTGTGTTAAGCACAATGAATTTTTACAGGCCCCTCTGTATACAATGCTGAGGCTTGGTTTACTTTACTACACATGGCTGAGGCCTATAACTGAACATTGACCCCTGGCTAAGTCAGAAGAATTAACGTAATGGATGAATAACTGACTGAAATTAGGATGATGATGAAACTGACAACTCGTGGTCAACTTTTCAAAGCAAAGGTTGCGAGAAACGTCATGTTAAGGAGTTAACATTTTGGTTTAGATAAAAATACTTATTTATAGTCATGAGATGCAATAATTTGTAAGGCGACCGATATAAATCTGAGCGAAACTGGAATTATGATCTTACGTCTTCTAATGATCGCAATAAATCCACTGCTTTGTGCAAAAATAAAGAAGAGTAGATGGTTAATCAATTACATCACAAAGTCTCCACTAAACTTGGCAGGGGCTACAGTAAATAGGTATAAATTTTCTTCAGCGCCGTTCTCAGAAATTTATCACAGTTATTTAATTTTAGTTTAAAGCACAAAAAGGGCATTATGTCCATAAATAAGTAGGCAAAAAGGTTCATGCCACTCTGTGTTATGAGCAGAAGAATAGCAGAGTAGCACGGCTGTCCCAGCTGTCTATCGTTAACAGCCGAAGACACAGCGAGGCCACTCGGTGCCTCAGCAGGCTGGAGCTGTCAGCCTTTCCAGTGAGTCGACAGCCCCAATGATAAGACCACTTTAAAGGAGAAATATCCGCCTCTCCTCCCCTTTTAGAGGAAATCTGCTTAAAATACCATGACTGTCTTGTATGTGGCTTATGGAGGGTGTGATCATTGGTGGCTGCTTTAGGAGTAATAAACTCAATACAGTGACTGTCTCTGTGTGTTCACAGCCCGATGACTGGCACAAGCTTTCAAAAACAGAGAGGTTGTCACTGTTTCTGTCCCACTTAAGTCACATATCTGCCTTGATGCCTTCAATACTGGGTAAAGTTAAATAAGCTCTACTATAGGATATCGCCCTCTATGCTGGGACATAAAGAGTCAGTACAATAAATGAATGTTTTCAGCTACATGTCTGTGTTTCATCAGGGAGCGATGACACCCCCTGCTTTGTTTCCGTACGCATTTACATGAAGACTAACAGCGAGAGGAGTGGAATCAATGTTGAGAGGATCAAAAAGATGTCAGAGGTGCAGTACGAAGGACAAAAGATAGGTAACAGTTTGAAAGAGCATTTTCCATCCCCTCACTGTACGGTGTTGTTGCAGTGTACAGTTGGAGAAACGCTGCCTGATGAATTCCCATGAGCCTTCTGTCTCACTCCCATTCTGCCGTGACCTAATTCCCCAGAGCTTTCCAACTGGCTGTCAAAGTTTCGCACCAACTATCGAATTGGGAAGGGGGTTCTCTGCCGTATGAATACCCTTTACGATCAAGTGAGTTGTAGGTATCTATTTTGCTTGGAGTTGCAGAACTGAAGCTACATTCTGATGAGGACGTGTGGAGGTCAACACCTCGGTGAAAACAATGACAGATGCAGTAGCACGATATAAATTCACCATGGCATCCAGCCTCAGCTCCAACTGTCAGCAGCATCAGAGGGCATCAGGGGAGCCCTCTGCAAAAATGAGGGGGGAAAACGAGCAGAGGAGAAAGGCAGGAGAGTTTGTAACAGTGTCTATTACGCTGCAGAAGAATTTGCCTGGGAGCTCGGCTTGACAGATTAGCCCAGCGCCCAGATGGGGCAGTGCATCCGTGAAACAAGAGCTACTTTTATGAGGTACGTAACACAAGCCTGGGGTAGCCACGGCAAGGCCTGGTAAGCGATCCCTTGATGAAAGTGAGGGCAGTGCTCCACCTTTCATGTTTCCATAGGTTTTATTTGGAGCGCGCACAGACGGGGCTGCAGACAGAAATGACAGACAATTAAGATTGCACAAAGGCAAGGGAAATTCAGTATCGGGCTACATGACCCCTGCTTGCCGGCAGTATTTCAATGCATATGCCTGCCTTTTGTAATGAAATTCTTAGGGAAAAACGTGTGTGTGTGTGAGTGAGAGAGACATAGGTGGAGAGAAAAGGGGGAGAAAAGAGGGCCTGAAGCTCAAGCGATGGGTAAAACATGCAGTTATATATACCTGGCAGATTCCAGTTTCTAAACCCACCTTCATGCATCAAAGAGCCAAAGCAATAGACGGGTGTGGGGATTAATGTGGAAATAAACCTTGGGCTTTCTACATATCAAAGACCAGATAAGCTTATGAAGTTTAATTCATATGTTTTATTCTGCTGAAAAACGGCCATTTGTGATGATGGCTGGGCTGTCCCGGCGGAATGATAGCACGCCGATAACGATCCGGCACCAACACTTCAACTGAATCCATTTCTAAGGAGAAAGGAACAGGTTTGAGAAATATAAATTAACCTCAGCTCACTGAGAGTGAGAAAAGGGGGGATTCTCCCATGAATGTCCACCGACAGGGATTTCTTCATCCCAATAACTAAGACATCTAGTTTGAGCCATAAAGAAACTACGCCGCAGACAGGCAGTCTGCGGCTCCAGACAGAATAGAACATTTTTTGGTGGCGAGAGATGTCTAAATCTGGGAATGGATTTTATATTTCCAGCGTAATATCAAGGGCGAGCAGGTGAGCTTCCTGGGTTTTCATTCTGCAGACACCTAATCTTGATCTCCCTGCACATGTGGATGAGGGAATGAAGTCAGACAGCCCTGAAAATGTGACCATATTGGGGAAGAATTAGAATGAACTTGGTAAATGTAATTTTAAAGTTCTTCACGGAACATCCCAACACTAACGACAAAGAAGGAATGAATGTGTAAAATTAGCATTTCATATACACGCTTTGATGTTACATCTGCAGCTCCTTACGTGAATCTAAACAAATGTGTTTGCAGTTACATATACGGTAATATTTGACATTTTTACTGCAAAGTAACACCATGATGTCTTCGGTTTAACTACACATGACTTCAGAGTATTATATTTATGGGACTTAGTATGTAGAAGAACCCTCAAACAGAACTGACTGAACACACAAATAAAGGGGCTCGTGCTTACAGTGGAATTAGTCACACTTTTGGATTATCACCATGTAATTGTTTTGTTTTTGAGAGACGAAGAAACAAATTTATCATGTTTGAATAATGAAGCCTAAGTCAGTTTGTTACAAAAATAATACTAGAAGATCAGGTACAGGATGTTTTCTTTCAGAGCGGCCACCATGACTGGAAACATTTCTCCCAGTGAGCATGTAAATTATTACAAAATGTTTCTCTGCAGCCACTTTTCAACAGCACGCTGAAACTCCATGTTTTTTTTTTGTTTTTTTTTCCCCCCTTCATTCAGAAAGCATCTTCACAGTAGAATTTCACCCAAGAGGTTTTACAGGATTGTTCCCTTTAATGAGGCCCTGGAAAAGCTTATTTTCCCATCTGTGGCCTGTCTCTTTCCCATTCAGTTAATCAAATTACACGGCATCTTTAATCTTGCCTTATGAGCCAGTTTATTAACTTAAATTCTTCAAACCCTGCAGCAATGAGTGGGTGAGATTCAAAGGAGATCTATATGCGGCACAGGGAAACGGTGCTTTCGCTCTCTTTGACAGTCATGCATAGTGATGATGACACCTCTGATGTATTTTTCACCACAAACAGTGCTCAAAATTTATATTTACTCTCAAATGGAAGAGTAAACACATTTCAAAATTGCAATCTACAAATCATATAACTAGCTTTATAAATTTTCCCAAAACAGTGATGCGAGTGCAATAACAGCATGCATTTGGGGACTACTCCAGCCCTATAGGGTGGAGTTATTAATGGATGCAACTGTTCTGCCAATCCGTTAATCGCAACCATGTTGAACCACATCATATATTACACAGCCTCACTCAGACAGCCAGCCAGCCAGCCAATCAATCAAGCAGCCAGGCACTGAGGCAGCAAGCCAGCCAGCGGATAAACCATCTAATCAGGCAGCAACAAAGTTACTCACCGAGCCCGTCGAGTTGCCGTACGGATAACTACGCAGCCGCTCAGGTAGTCAAAGGTGACAAAGTCAACCCAAAAAAAAATCCTACAGTGGAGCCAGTCAGTCACCCCGGCTGTCTGCCAGCCCAAGCAGCCTGTCCTGGCCTGAGCCTCGGAGAACACTAGCAGTATGCAATCTGTACACCATAAACACAATGTGACACTTAGCACCGAGTTGAGGGAGATTTATCACACACACACATCCTTGGCTCTTCAGTTAATGTACTCCACTCTCCTCTGCTCAAACTTTCAAGCAATGGTACTGTGACACCGCTGCCCCTTGCCATTAACAACCTCCCTGGAATACTTTCCAAATATCTGGAAAGTCACAGATCTGCTTGGGGGGGTTAATTCTTACCAGCTTAGCATTGTAACCCCGTTTGTTAAAACCAAACCAAAAGTTGTGATTTTAAGCTGTTGATATATGAAACAGGTCATTGGTATTAACAGGGTTCTACAACAGGTTGGTGGCCGCATATGTAGTCCATCCAGTGTGAAGGCTGCAGGGTCGTATTTCCTTGTTGTTATGGAGCTAAAGATTATTTTTAGGTGCACATATTAAAATGTTAATGTTTTACTCGAGTTTCACTGTAGCAAATGAAACTGCATATTCTTACTGGACAGACATCTGTAGCGCAAGTGACGTCTGCTAAGATCTGCTGTATTTAAACTTTTTACGGCACCAGAGTCTTATGAGCCAGGAAACAATAAATCATCGAATGTCAGGAGGCATGAAATAATAACAGATTATCCCTGGTTTTATTAGGGTGAGATGAAATTGTTCACAGGTTGCATATCACTGTGCAAGGCATTACAAAAATCATTTAAAACACTAAACAAAGCTTGTGCAGTATGTGGAGCCTTTTGCTTTGTAGAAAATGAAAAACTAAGAGAAAGAGTATCCATGAAGGCAGCAGTTGGGTGACAGGTCAGTGTCACATAGTTGAAAAACAGATTGTGAACATATGTTTGACTCTACTGTGTTCAAGAATTTGTTCGGCACTGGAATTCAAATGGTATATATATATATATATATATATTCACTCATGTGGGAGCTTTTCTAAAATGAGACCAGACATTCCGTTTTAAATATCCAAACCCTTTTGTTATGATATTTGCATTTTCTTCACTTCCCTTGATTTGTAGTAACTGTGCATACTTTATCTATTTTACCCTTCAGCATCCTGTACAGACTTGGCTTTTCAAAGCATCAACCAGTCTATGCAAACTATGTGAGGCTGTGCAAAGAAACAGCTATTTATTTCCTAAATTGCACAGAAAAATCTGTAAAATGTTGCAACATTGGTTCATTTTTGATACATTAGTGAAAAACTATTTTCATTAATAAATTTAACACAACAATAATGAGTTCATTTTGGTTAATTTAAGTTACATAAAGAGAAAATGACATGTTTGTCTGAACAAAAATATTATAACCAACCCATAAGAAAAAAAAACACCAGAAGCCACTGATAATTCAACTCACATGAACATCCTACTTTATAAAATAGTGAAGACTGGGAATTTTAACGAGAAATGAACATGGTTTTGGACTACCATGTAGCAGAAAGAAAAATCATTGCCATCCCAGTAATGAAAGAAAAATGTGATTAGCAGAAAAAGAGCAAGAAAAATTAAATGAATGGAAAAAAAGAAACAAAAATAACTTTGCCACAGTTTGATTACAAGATGCCCCCAGATTTGTTAATAAAATATGTGATTTCTAATGCCATCATTTATTTATAACCATAACACTCTGAATTGATTTCTGATAATTATTGGCAAAATATTAATATATATGCTTATTTATGACCAACAGCATAGATACATCTACCAGTTCATAATGTCTATGTCTCATATCAGTGAATAGCTTCAATTCAATGTAGCACTGAGACTGCAAGACCGTGAACTCTACTGGAAGGATAAATAGGCATATTTCTTCATTCTAATAGCATGTTCTGGCTGATATTTCCAAAATCTTCCATAGATGTTCAATTGTGTATGGTAAGATTGTTTTCATTCTCATATAGGACTTATAACCATGATGCATAAAAAATATTCTTGGGACATTCCAGAATTAGAGGACATTTGCTGTCCCCCACCTAATGTTACAAATATTTGTGACCAAATTCTAAAAAAAAGACACATAACTTGCAAATTAATATGACCTAATATATAATTTCATAATTTCCCTGGAATAGTAGCTCCTATATATGACAAAAATTACAAAGTAGTTGTTTGAAATCCTTAAAAGTGGTATTTTACCACTGTCCCCGCCTCCAGGTGGC
>JAPTYR010000009.1:18802782-18814647 GCA_029814505.1 Siphamia roseigaster
GTGTGTGTGTGTGTGTGTGTGTGTGTGTGTGTGTGTGTGTGTGTGTGTGTGTGTGTGTGTGTGTGTGTGTGTCTCAGGTGCTAGTATGGCCACTTCCCCAGGTGCTCTGTTGGGACATATTACATATACTGTACAATGACAGAGATGGCCCTGGATGAGACTGGATGGACTGGTCGGGGGAAAGGTGGTGTAAAACATGTGACAGAGTGAAAGATGTACTTGTCTGCTCTGGTAGAAATCTCCAGACAGCTTGTACTTGTAGATTATAAATCATTGTGCTACATCAGGTATTATTGGGAATTTTTGTACCACTATGTTTTTCTTGCTTGTGGAAGCCGTAGGGATTACAGGATATATTGAAATCACTAACATGTTCATATTTGGACAGTAAGATATTTAATCATTTCTTTTGTCTGCATAATTAGGACATAAAGCGCTTGTTTTGGTCGCTCATTAGGGATACAGAAAGACACCAGACCTTGAATTTAGTGGTATTCGAAAACCTCTCACTGCTTTTGAGCGCAGCGTAGTCGAACACACAGCCATCTGCATGACAGAAACCAGTGCTCCCTGCTTTGTGATGAAGAGAAATGAAAGGTTCAGGAGAGGAGTAAGCATTAGGCCCCCCGGTGGGGCTGCCCTTGTCTTGCCTGATCCAATGTGTTGAAAAGTGACGGCAGCTCTCTGGCAAGATGTCTCTCGTTTGTTTCAGCTGTTGCTCAGCTTTCTTATTACCTCCATCTGCTCCATGTCTCCACCTGGAACTTCCTGCGATATTATTAAACAAATGTGGCTATTGATTTCCTGGGTCATTTGATATCTCCATATCACGGACCATAAAAGACAGCCTGTGTAATACCATTCACCCTTTTGATTATTTAATAGCCCAAAATGCTACTTTTAATTAAAGGTTGTAAAGGTCCAGTAAAACTGAATCACCTCTGTCATGAATATTTGCAAGCAGTATTTCAGGATTCTGTTGTAAAGCACAGGCTGTATTCTGTAGTCACTAAGGGGAGGTTGAATTGGTCCCAGAGGTCTATTTTTTTCCATTTCTTTTGTGAATATTCTGTATAATATCCACAGGAACCATGTAAGGACAATCTGACATGCTCATGCTATAAACGATGAGTCCCATGTTCAATTCCTTGCTAGGTAGAGCATTTCCTCCATGCTATTCCTCTCTTTCCCTTCTTTTTTCCATCAAATAAAGGAATAATATAACCCCCAAAAAGCAAAGGTGTACCACTGTCGATGGTATGCCATACAATATTTCAATTTCTAAATAACTACAAATATTATCAGAACATAAAGCATATTTCCAACATTTCATTGTCATTCGAACAAAAATAGGTATGTTATTGCTGGCAACAAACTCAGAGTTCTCTACCAAGTATGTATTACGTACATCATAGACAGTGATATCTGCACTGAACAAACAATAAGGCACTTCTTCATGTGTCTAGACTGGGCTTGAAATTCATCTATTTTTCCTCTGTCAGTAAGTCATATGAATGGTACAAACCGTTTCATGCATCATGCTTGCTATGCATGTTCTTTTATTTATCAATTTATTTTTTTTCCTTCTTTTTTTAAACTGGACAGTCATTTTATAAAGTACTGATTCACCAATGTGTACTGGTTTCCACAAACACTGTATTGTACTGCATGTTTCTCAGGTCACCAACAAATAGGATCCATCACACAATAATACCTATACAAGTAATTGCCTTTCTTCAGGGTATAAGGCCCCGAGGTCCTCTTGTCCACCAAAAGCTTTGCTCATAAACCCCCGATTCTAAAATTTGATATTGTAGAGGCTCCGCTATTGTTGCTGGTACCAAAGCCTGGACGATACTGTGTTAGCACTAGGGCTAAATCTCATGTTCATCGCATTGTATCTTATAACTCAGTTAGCTTTTCAAAAACACAAGATGTTTTCACATCGCTCAGAGGGAAATGATTCATCGTTCTTGAGAGGGGGAGAACACAAGTTATGACAGGAACTTTGTGAATCATTTTTACAATCATACTGCTCATTTTATACTATTTCAACCACAGTCGCACGCATTTTCTTTCACCGTCTCAGATTATCAACAAAAATAAGATGCTTTGGGCAATCTATGATCACTTTGCTGCCCCCGCTGGTGCAAAAAAAATGTCTCAACCACAAAAAAAGGAACTCCAACAGACAATAAAGACAATTTAACAGTAATGTTCTGTGTAATTTTTAGAATCAGACAGTGTGGTTTGTCATTTCTTATTTGATTGAGCCTCAGTAAACAACATTATGACCTTTGCTTATGTTGCCTTGTTGCCTTTGGCTATCTGCCAAATCCAGCCAGCAAATCAGGGCTTATTTCATAAATGCATTTGCTCAGCCTATTGCATCGGAGAAAGGAAGATCAGATTTATTCAGGTATGTGTGCACCACTCATTCACTTCTGACAGTTACGCAATATTAGTTATGTTGTTACACAGTTAAAGTACTTGTCACAATACATGATTTAGTCATAAAATTGCACATACCCTTTCATTTTCTACCATGTTGATATTAAAGAAAACAGTGACTAACAATGAGAAACTTAATAATTAGGTGTATTTTCCCTTAATATATACAACATTGAATAACACCAAATGGCCCTTTCACCTAGTAGGGAGCTGTGGTGTGTGTTTACATGGATACTTCTTGTTGAAAGGGACAGACCTTATTAGCGTTTGTTTGTCACTTGCCTTGAAAACCCCAGCAAATGACAAGGGAGTTCATTTCCTAACATCTTTGAGCTGAACATGAAAGAACCCAGTGGTAATTAGTATATAGTGATTAATGATTGTCAGTATCATAGCTCCTTCTGCTTTAATCAAATATGCACAAAAAAATATACCCTGTGTACGTTGAGGGTGTTATTCCCACTTGGGCATGGTTTTGTAGATGTGGAATCCTAAAGCACAACAAGGTTTAGCTTAATTAATGAGTAAATGGTGATTATTTAGCCATAAAACAGGGGTGTGTTACAGTTGTAGTGGAAGCTGAATAGGAATGTTCATTAGTCTAACTGTGAACCTTTAAATAACTAAGAATACAATCACATTCACCTGAATTGCATTCAATATATTGTAGCAGTTTTATTTTCATCATTCACATCTCGGTAGCTTAAAGATACTTAAATACTATTTACTGTCCATGCAAAGTCAGGTAGCTGTGTTTATCACACACACAGACAGCAACACACAAAATGCATGTGTGCAAAAAAAAAAAAAAATCATTGCTAATTATTTCAGGCAATCCACTGATCAATCCTTCAAAACGTAACATCATTCCCCATGTAGGTTCTCGGCTGCAATCTGATTCTGGTAATGTTTTTAGAGCCCGCATGCCTTTAGGATTCCTATTGGCTTTATGGATTTTACTGCACTGAAAGAGAATATAAGTCATATTCTGTCCTAAAGGAGTTTATCATAGCCCATTTGATTAGCTTGGCAAAATATTCAATAAAATGCTTGTTAAAACTAATCTAATAAGAAGCAATGCGATGCTACTCAAAGGGGTTTACTGGTGAGTATGTGCACCGTATGTATTTTTTTTCTGCAATAGTTAATTTTATTTGAATCGGGGAGGAAAAAAAGAAAGCAAACTGAATGTATTCCTTCCTTTACATTTTCATGAGATTTAAAAGACAAGAGCAGGCAGGGGTATTAACACCTCTTGAAAATGTGCAGTCCTGCACATTTATGAACCCCGGAGCTTCCCCCTGCCTGGATTTCTCAGAGGTGAAAGGTTCCAAATCCCTCTTTAGATGGGTTGATCTTCTCAGGCCCATTATGCCCTTTCACTGTGACAGACTGGAAGCTGAGAGGCAGTCAGGGCAGAACAAAGATAAAGGGGGAATTAAAGAGGAAAACCGAACTCAACTTTAGCATTTGTATAACTTACCCTTTTTTACACCTGAGCATTAGGACAATTCAGTTTGTATTCCACCTTAATGCCTTGTTTCCCATCAGCCTTCAAACTACCGGTCTGATGTGTTTGACTGAAATGGAGGCGCGTTTTTGTAGGTCTGCAGATGCAATGCTTTGTAGATGAGCAAAAATGAGCAATTCTTTGGGATATTTTATAAATCTTTAAAGGTCATTTTATAATTTGAGCTATTATTTTACAGCAAAGCATAGGAAAGAAGATTTAAATACAGCGTTTGTCAAGATCTGAATTTTCTACTTATAGGAAGAAAATTATTACTACAAGACATCATCGATAAAAGAACAACAAATTGTTCTGTGTGTTTCTTCATTATTATTATACTGATGAATTGTGGCAGCACTGAAAAGAGCAAGACTAGCAGACAAAAGTGAACCTTAGTCTGATGACAAACGGTGTGTTACATCATGTAACAGGGCGCTTCATGTCAAATGCTTTGTTGTTTCTCAGTTTTGAGCTAAAAAAGTGATGCATTCACTGAAATTTATGCTCATGTTACGTACTGAATATCTATGTTTGATATATCTAACTGTTATATGTCGAGCCGAACCTGGATGCCGACACTGTTTTATAAAGGCCGATAAATCATTTGGAAAGTCAAAAATACCAGTGACTGTGTTTTTGGGGTTATTACACAACCTTCAGAGTTGGGTGTTCATTTACTCATAAAAATAGATGTATGAAAACTGACCTTTTTTTATCTTCAGTTATTCTTAGACACTGCACTGTCCAGTTTCTCGTTTCTAGGACAAAGAATGTATCTTATAACAGTAAGCTGCCGCTGATGAGGACAACATCCTGGTCCCTACAGGGGGAAAAAAGCTTAGATTGACTGTTGGGGAAACCTGGGACACAATTCATCCCCTGAAGCAGTTGATCACAACACAAATGACAAATAATTGACTGGGTGATGGATGATGAGATTAGATTTATGGGTTCAAACAAGGTCAAACATCTCACTCCCACCTGCTAAACCACAACACTGCTCCAAATGATGGAATCAAAATTATGGTTATGTGCATAATAATTCTCTTATCACATCCTTGGGAAGGTTGTTAAGGACTTGTGTGATATCCAGTAGGTATTGGGTTTAACAGCCTGCTGGGTCAAAACACAAGGTCAAAGTTACAAGGAGACAGATCCATTATTGCTACTGGGATGGGAGCAAATGAACTGGTTGTATATTCCAGCCTGTTCAATACTGTATGTTCACTTTTTGGTGTATGGTCATTCTAAAGACAGGGCATCTATTGTGCACAATAAAATTTACAATAAATAAAGATATTTACAGTCAAAAGTCATAATTTTTACTTTAAATTAAAAAGGTAATGATACATTATAAATATTGTAATTCCCTGAAAAGTTGTATATTGACATAAAAAATGTATGATATTTGTAGCTGGTGTTTTATTGCAGCGCTCACAGCTGCAACATCTTCAAAGATAAATTAGCTTTGCAATACAAAATAAACATTTAACTTACAAAAAAAAAAACAAAAATCCTAACATTAAATCCAAAATTATAACATATGATGGATAATAGCTGAACACACATCTAATTTTCCGTTCTTAAGAATAATAGTATTAGGCTTTAATCTGTGAAGGGATATCACTGGTTTATTATTAATAAAGGTCATTTTCGGTGCTGACATAGCTGACATATAAAACCCCTTAAAAATAGTCACTGTTGACTATAAATCCCCTACTTCAGATTAGATCAATCATTTGGTCATGAACTCTACATTCTACTCACATAATGAAGGCCAACCTCTCATATGTGAGGTAGTTTCTTGAGACAAAATAGAGCTTACAGGCCTGTTTACTTTACCGTTAACTCATGAAGAATAAATTACCCATTTTAGAGGTTTCCAAGTTCACTCCGGGTTAAAAAAAAAAGAAAAAAAAAAGCAGGATATGTTTACTATTTATAGAAGGCGAGTGGTTAACTTTTATATGCACTTTGGTAGTTTTTGCACAGTTTGTCTCCTTCATCCTCTGTGGCTCGAGGACAAGGGAGCTGTTAACTCTTGAGTGCCAATAAAAGTGTTATTGCTGCTATCTTTAACATGCTGTGAATGAGGGAGACCTTAAACTATAGGCTGCAGTGTGAAAATGATTAACACTTGCATGTGTGCTTATTGTCTAAAGCAGCCAACCATATTTTTCCAAATGGTTGAATTTTATACATAAGACATAAATTTACAAAATCCTTGCCAAGATATCTGCTGTCAGCCAGAGGATAATATTTATAAATGTGTGCCCTTCTTATTTATAATAACTTTTTACACACTGATGATTTTATATTAACATTTGTTTCCCCCAACAACTACAGTAAAGAGCCTTGTTTATTTACTAAAGAACAGTGTGAAGCCTTATATAGAAGAATACCTGTCTTCACAGGGGCTGTGTCGGTGCACACTCCCTCAGATCTTAAGGCTGAATACTGCTACTTGTCAGCACTACAACATACTTAGCTATAGTTGCTTGCATTTAATTACAACTCCAGGTGTCACTGATTTAATAGCTAATGATAAAAGCTAATCTAGTCATCTGGGATATATCTATAAATGCAAATATAAAACTCTTGGCCCATACACATAGCAGATGCATATAAAACAGGTTTTATGGTAGAATATATGTGTAAATCCCCTCAAAATACCATGTTGAGTAAAAGTGCCGTATTGCTTTAGCAAGCAAAACAAATGCAATGCATCAAATACAACTGTTTGCCCATATGGTTACCTTTGTGTTGCATTTATGAGTGGCCAGTGAGTGAATACTTTGCTGTAGACAGGCCATTACTTAAGAAACCAATATATACACTTTGCTTTTTGAGAATAATTTATCAAAGACCAAAATAAATCAATGCACATTTAGAGAACATATGTTACTAGATTTAGACAAGCTGCAAAGCCCAGCTCCATTAATAAATTGAGAATGTGAGGATTCATTACTGTATGGATTTCAGGAGCATATACATGCAAATGACAATGAAATGCAAATGCATCATCAAGCAAAGTGCTCAAAATAGATTGCTACAAAGCAAACACTAAGCGCACAGGAACATTTCCACCGGTCTATGCTGGTGTATCAATTCAGAAATCACAACGTCCACTGTCCTAAACACAGGCATACATTATGTCAGGGAATATCCATTTGATTTAGTTGTTGATCTACAGCTGGGGAGGTAAGGAGTACCCAGTTTTTCTGACAAATGGCATTTTAACTTATAAGTGAAGATCTGAAATTGCTTCCCTTAATTGCCCTTTAAGACTGCAGCACCAATTATTAATCAATGGGTGTCATGGGGAGCCAAGCACTCCCTGTATTTAAAGCAATAAATTGCTGAATTATATTCATATTTATTCTAAGTAGGTCTTCATTGTAATTGGCATGTTATTAGGCTGAGGGCTTTTAGTCTGTATCAAAGTAATTCAATTAAAAAAGTGAAATATAGATCTGTCTGGGATAAACAAACAAGCCAGCTGTAATATGACAGAAATGCAGTGAACAGTCTGGTTAAGTAGCTCATTATTTTTGCCCTTCCTTGAGGAAAATAGCTGCTTCAGGAGTATAGGGCCCGATTCCATTGTAGCAGCTAGGGACTATGGAAGCACCTCATCAATCCACTTATCCCTGTTCCGTTGGTTGGATAATCTGAGTGTCTGACACTAATGGTGAGGTTGCCTCACGACTGAGAAAATATACAGAGGAGCCAGCTGAACCCCCTCCTCAGTTCTCTTCCTCTCTTGTCTTTAGACACACTCTTTTTCCTCCTCTCATAGACTCCCCTTGCACACACACATACAAACATGCAGTGCATACTCCATCTCTCTCTCTCTCTCTCTCTCTTTTCCAATGTTCAGTCAAGAGGGTAATCCTAAGCTCCTTTACTTATCTCAGAGAGGAATTTCCAGCATTAGTCATGATAAGACACAGGTCCTCACTGATAAAGCGAAGGAAAAGCTCTCCAAAGCTAACTAAGAAGGAGATACTTATGGAATGCAGTTTCTGCAAGAAACCTGCTGGATTTGAGCGGAAGGCTGTTGTCTACTTAAAAGGACACTTCACCGCACACAACTGGCTGTATTCCTATGAAAAATCATCAGTTTATTACCACTCATGCTACTTATCTACAAGAATTGAATGTTGATTGTTTCAAAATATACATGTTTTAAAACCATCTGATCATCTTGAAAGAAGAAGTGCAGCATAAGCCATGTTTGCAGCCACATGAAGCCCGGACATAAAGTAACATCAGATGTCTGATACCATGCCAATTGTAAGAAGTGAGGGATAATATTTGGCATCTTTTCCAATGCAGCTGTGTATCTTCAGTAACATGGACAACACAGACGCCGTGACTCAAACTTATTAGTTAGAGATGAGCCTCCCGTCTGCTGAAACAGTGGCGTTTTCTTTGGTAAGGACTTGCAATATGTTATGTTTTGCTACATATTGTTAGGGGTTTTACAGGTCAAAGTGATTTACACCTTTGGAGAGAGTTTGGCTCATGTGAGGGTGGAGCGGAGCTATGGGAGGAGGGTTAGGGGTTGATTTTCAAGATTTATCATTTCTATGAACTTTTTACTAGCGTCATGCCTTATCCAGAAACAACAACACAGGTATTTAACCTGTTCCTTGTCAAGCCTTGCCTGGAAAACCTCCATTCTTCTTCGGGGAGTAGGTGGACATTTGTTTATTTTCAACTTTGGCTAATTGACCAAACTATCTTTACCATTTTCTAGTTGCAGGGCTATAAGTACATGACTGATACGAACATTCAACTTCACAAAAACAACATCTGATGGATGGCAGGGGTTCATATGAAGGTTAGGGCCTATGAGCGTGGATAAACTAAAACAGTGGGCCTACAAGGGCCCCCCTCTGCACCTTGAATCTTGTGTTAAAGAAAGAAGCTCTGTCACATTAATCTTGGAAGCAAACTTGCAAAGCAATTTGTTGAAGGTCAGCAGAATATGTGATAAAAGTGTAGTCTTGTTAAGCATCCATCACCGGCTGATTCGGATTTTGAGCAAAGATGTAGTGACAAAAATACACAATGGGTTCAGGGTAATGGGTTTAGGCAGGGATATTGGTTTGGGTAATACAGTTAATAGGTCCTTGGATCTGGGGGCTCTTTTAGGCAGATATGAGAAGCATCACAGGCTGTCATATTCTCCGATGAGAGTATGCATTAGAGCAAACTCTATTTAGTAAAAGACAATTCAATTAGGGACTATTCAGAGACCCTGGATTATTTCCCTAAGGGCACCCGCTCAGTCGAGGCAATATTCAGATTTCATTGTGTTTTCAAAGTGGAGAAATGTCAACGGCTGGCTTCTGCTGTGGTCCAGGGGCCTGTATGGACATTTATATTTCAACGGTCAAACAAATGAAGACAGAATTTTCTCAATGCAACCCTAATGTACAGTGGCAATATTTTATGGATTGACTGCTTACATTTATCTTCTGACACAAAGGTTTTATAGTTTGGGTTGTGTTTTTCTCTGCTGTGGATAGCCATCTACTGTTACCTATTCACCTAGACATACTAAATAGTGGATTATATCTGCATTTATTAAATTAAGTAAATCCGAAAGCACAATAAAAAAAAAGGATTACATTTGTATTTATTCTTTAAATTCTACAAATTTAAATCAGTGATCGAAACATGCAATAAATACACACACAAATCTTACTTTATTAACCGTATGTGTATATTCCCACCATTAAATGTACAAAAAAGGGGAACATTCACCAACTGATGCTTTGCCATGCATATAAAATTTACATTAAGAATTTACACCACATGATAGGTTATGACTTTCAAAACACCAAACACATATGCTGCTCGTAACATGTGTGACCAGAGAGTAAGTGATATATCCTCCATCATCAAGCATGCAAGTATATTTCTATGCCGTACACACATATGTTGTACATATCATGTATATCAATGCATGGACCATATAGTTGGACATTCTGCTCTGTCAGTACATTAAGGCATATGTTTACATTTTACACACATATGTTACACATATCATCAGACGTCAAGACTACACCTGTCTACATGAAACCAGAGACGCACGCCTGCATCCAGGGGCTACACAGCGCAGTGACAATGCATCTGGGTCAGAGATAGTCATAAATCCAACCTCCTAAGGATATTACACAAGAAACTGAGATGCCAGCAAATCAATTCACAGTTTGGTAGTGGGCTCATAAACCCTCTTTACTAGCTCATCTAAATCCAATCAGCATGATTCCCATGTAAACAGAGAAGTACAGTATTTCATACAAAGTTACTTCCTGGAGATGACATTACAACAGGGGTGCGCCACGTAAATAAGCAGACAGTTGTTTAACATGAGTAACTGCTAATCTAATTGTTTCACTCTGTTTAGTTGTAGTAGTTTCCGAGTCCACTGTTTTGACATTTGTTAACTTTTATTTTGACCAAATGCTGAAAGACCTGGAAAGCATTAGGTTCACGACAACTTCTTGGAAAATGTAAAACTTCACAGTGTCTGTGCAATTAATGAAGCGCTTGAAGAATTTTTTCCTTGAGTGAGGAAAGGGCAGACAATTTTACCGGCGGAAAGAAAGCAAGAGAGATGTCTCAGTAGATTAATTCATCGTAGTCGCAACGGTGTTATTACCGGGAACAGCTCCAGGATTTCTATTTCACCATGAGGCCGTGTTGATAAAGTACTCAAAGCCCAGGACATGAATCTACCCGTGCAACACAAGTTGGGCAGATTTTAACTGTGTACATTAGATATCTCCTCTGCAGACATATTGAATGACGAAAGACATGACATGATAGTGGCAGGCTACTAAGATTTATTCTGAAATCCAACCATATCACATAACTGCTTTGAGAACGGTAAACTTAGTTCCTGACTCCAACTGACATTCACATTTTATCCACCACTGAATCATGTCCTTCCTGCACCTCTGTCTCATATACACTAGAAAAATGCAATGAATGCACTTTCACACCAGGTCAAATAACATTCAAAAATTGTTTAATTATTATACACATGCAAGTTTAATCACTATCAGCACACTGGTGCCCGTCTGTCTGTGTGGTGTATGATGTTAAAATATGCTGGCATCTCTATTCTTAACGTCTCAATGACAGAGGGGACCTTGGTAACGAAGAGCAAATGTCCATATTCACATGTAGAACAAAGGAGCTTGTTATCAGCACAATGCTTAGGCCAGTATTTCCACCAGTGCTCGTCTCAGCGGGGTTAGCATTTTGCCTCCGATTGACTGCCTGGTCACTGCCCTTCTCCTGACTGTGTGGACACTAACTTGTCAGTAGAAAAAAGAACAACTTTGACAACGTCCTTTCTTCCCCCCTCATGCCATACAGATCTTTGCTTGGCTGTGGCAAAGTTTGACTGAACCTTTTGTCTGGAGGAGTTAGTGAGAGAGAGAGAGAGACAAAGTGAGAGAGAAAGAGAAAAGGAGAGAAGAAGGGGGGAAAGGGGACACAACAGCGACCATATGTTCAATGTGACCCTCATTATTCTCAATTAGGGCAGCCATCCATGGAATGGTCTTGCTGATAACAGCCCATAACACCTTCAGTGGAATGGAGCACAATCTTCCAGTGGCACAATGGACGAGCAGGGTGATGAGCAGGCGTGTGCACGTCTTCACACGTGTGTGCGAGTTTGTGTTCCCCAAGTACAGCCTCTGTAAACTTACATGTCTCGGTGTGCATCCATGCACTCATGCTTGTATATAAATATGTGCATCTTTGCGCATGTGTATGTAAATGAGATTTTGTGAAGGCTTTTGACTTTGTGTGTGTGTGTGTGTGTGTGTGTGTGTGTGTGTGTGTGTGTGTGTGTGTGTGTGTGTGTGTGTGTGTGT
>JAPTYR010000009.1:18814747-18833017 GCA_029814505.1 Siphamia roseigaster
ATTATAACATTGTGTACCCTTTAACTGCTGGGTTTGCAATTTAAAACCTTTTTTTTTAGGGGAGCCAAAAAACACAAAAAAAATGGTGCTGGAATTGAACCCATGACCTTCTTGCTGTGAGGTATGAGTGCTAACCACTGCACCACCATGCCGCCCCCACAGGTGTCCCAATGTTCCTTAATTCCTCCCAACCCCCTCAGTCTGTATAAAAGCAGTGCTGGAGCATCCTTTGGTACCATACCGCTGTCAGCATTACTTCTGATGAGTCACAAGCTTAGGATAAAGCTTGGCTTCAAAATTGATTCCAAGGTTTCTTTTTTAACTTCAGTTTTTTATTTGTTCTATGCTTTAATTTCACAGTACACTGAGATATTAAATTGCATCATATTCACTGCATTGTCAATGACATTGTCGATAGAAAAATGTGGCTGTTCAAAAACCTTTGACTGGTGGTGTGTGTGTGTATATATATAAATATATATATATAAAAGCGCAATACCAGAAACAGCGAAGATCCTGCGCACGACCCTCAGACTTGTTTTTTTTTAATATATATAATGGCTGTCAAAATTAACGCATTAACACAGATTCATCAATCATCATGATTAAACTGATTACAAATTTGAACACAATTAAATGGAACAGTTGTTTCCGGTTGTTTTTAGTCCAAAGCAACCCTGTGAATAATCTGATTAAAAATTGTAATCATTTGACTGCCCTAGAGTGTGTGTGTGTGTGTGTGTGTGTGTGTGTGTGTGTGTGTGTGTGTGTGAGATATCTGTGGCGTGGTGGGGTGGGAGGGCAAGCAGGAAAAGCTTTGCCAGATTCTGGAAGGCTTACAGGGGGTGTGCAGGGCCACAGCCCCGGTCCCCAGGACGTCTGGATGGATGAGTTGATGGAGAGTAATGGGGTCACATTGAGCATATGATGTAAAAACTAACCTTATGCCTAACTGTTAATGACATTATGAATCTGGCAGCACAATTCCTCTATCCCACTTAACATTTAACTAGAACAGTATTTTGACTGGGGTGGGGAGGGGCCGGTCAGGGAGCGATGCAAACTGTTTTTTATCTCTTTGTTCTTCATCACATACAGTCGTCACTGTACTTGTTATTAGTGCAAGGCTTAGCTGAAGGTGACCCACGTAATAAGCACGAGACTGAAGCTTGGTGAGTTTGTGTGCTTTCCTTTTTGTCGGCAGAGCTGTCAAAGAAACATATTTTATACAATTTTCTTCATATCCCGAAGTGCAAGTATTTGTAATAAATTCTCATACAGCAGATCTTATAAATTACATGAATGTTCATTTTAGTTTATACTAAGTAAATTAACTCACTTGAAGTAAATGAATGAGGCCCGTACTAGTCATTTGTGACTATTTCCCCCTGGCCTGCTTCCCAAGCTCTTACAGTAACCCAAGGAAGCAGTGACATCACCCCCCATTTCTTCTTTCAATGAATTCAGAATGGCCCAGGTGATTAAGTTCCCTATAAAGAGATGGGAGTCAGTGCAAGGCCGCGGCATTGAGCAGGCTCATTGATTAAAAACAAACTAGAGCCTTTAGCACACTGCGGCGGCGGCGCAGCACACGATAACTGGTACACATCATTTGTCTTTGATCTCGTCCTCCGTTAACTATTGTCTCCATCAGCTCACTTTTCTGTGGCAGCTGGTGCCCATACCCAGCACACCAGCATCGGTGATAAAAAGCTGAAGAATTATGACTCCTTAGCAGAGGCAAGTGCTCTCACAGAATTGTTTAAATTCTTTAGATGATGATACAGTACACAAAAGGTACTGTGAGTAATTTACTTCATTCGTTTTTCTTCCTACTGTTGACAATTAGTCAACAATGATATTTATATACACATGATAAATCTGTAGCTTTATATACTTGATACAAGAAAAATAAATTGACACACATGCATAGTTAGCAAACATGGTATTGGTTTTCAGTAATTGTTTGTGTTAAAACTGTGAATCATGAATTCTGCCCAAGGATTGCAGCTCTCCGGTGATTTATTTTTTTCAGTGGTGGTAAGAAATTTACTCTTTAATACAAAATAAATGTTAAGGTTGCTTTAAAATCAAGCTAAAACCACTATTGTAACCTTAAAACTAAGTATAATGGGATAGTTTAGTTCCATAAATAATATTAAATATGTTTTTCAGCAGTGATTATCAGATGGTCCAGATCTCTGTGAAATGAATAATCGAAAAACTAAAAGAGTTTCCTGAGGTAATTAAGAAAATAGTTCCTTTACATGAACTAAATTTCATGACTTCAAGTATAATTAAAACAAAACCACTACTGTAACCTTAACCCTAAATTTAACAGAGGTTCTTTTAGTGCCACTGACAATGTCAAACTTTTGTTTCTGCTGCAAATATAACTTATTAGCATAACCACAAAGCCCAAATCTCTGAAAATGCTAATTAGCATCAGGTCTTTGACTTTCCAGTGATTATTAAGTAATGTGCTACTTTATAGAAACTAATTGCCGCTATAATTAAAACACAACTACTACTGTAACCTTAACTTTCACAGAGGTTATTCCAGTCCCATAACAATGTCATACCTTTTGTTGCAGCAGGCATTTACAGTGTTGTCAGACAGTCCAAATGCTAATCAGTCTACGAGCTTTGTGTTGATTTCCCACAAAATTTGCGAGTCTATGTAGCTCTGGATTTATAAATGAAACAAAAACACCCTATATACAACCATAATCAAGCCCCAGCCTTCTCCTCCTGTGTACACCTAAAACAGAACAAGCCCATACAAGTTTGAAATTGATGAGTGCGCCACTACAAGTTCATGACTTAGACCTCCAGGGTATTTGATCCCTTGACACAGAGTTTATTTTTCTAAAGCTACAGCTTGATATTCCAGCACTTAATTTAAGAGTGCAGTTAAATCACAGAAGCCATAATATGTCAGACGATCCCACGACTGGGGGTAAAAAGAGAGTGAAAACGTGGAGGGGGGAGGGAGGGGAAAACAGTAAGTAATGAAAAAGCTATGATTGCTTTTCTGTCCCTCCAAATGACAGTTAGCACCTCAATGACCTGCTCGGGGCAGGGCCATCTAGAAATGACACGCTAAGGCACAACGTCATCTAACAGGGTAGTTACAAAAATCAATACAAAACCCATTTCAAAAGATGCTCAGTGAGCGTGTGTGTGAGTGTGTGTCAGGTTTTGTGTGTGTGACAGAGAGGTGGAGAGAAGGACCTGCTGTTATGTTCATTTATTGAGCAGGCCTGAGGGGCAGAAAACAAACTTTTCTGATATACACATTACCTCGCAAGCAAAGGAATTCTGAAGGCTAAGCAATAACTGCATTCCCAGTCTATTAACTAAGTCATGAAGAGCCCCCGCCACAGAAGGGGGTCTTTTCATTGCATGTCAAGTACGGCCTAATTCTAAAGTCACTGCCCCTAGCTCTCTTCATTGTCACACTTTTAACTAAACTAGGTATTGGCCACAAGAAGAAGAATGACTCTTTGTCCGCTGGGGAATCGATATGCAGTCTCTCTGACATTCACAGAGAACACATGTAAACCAGCCAGGCCAGCCGTACAACTATCTTGTCTTGTTGGGATACTGGCAAACATCACCATATATTATCCTCTTTGATTTGTTGTCAATACCCAATCACGGCGAAGAGGTGCAGATCTAGCGGAGCACAAAGACACTAAGGAGTGTAAAACAGACAAATGGGCAGGGGGGACATCAATCCGAAGGGCACGTCAGCCTGGCCCCTGATGAAATAGGGCTCTGTGTCGACGGCTGAAATTTATAGAGAGTAACATGTGAAAGTACTCACTCCTCACAGCCCCAAGAGAGGTCAATAGCTTGATGCCTCTGTCCGAATGGGGTTCTCATTAAGCCGGCTCATTCAAGGACTTCTTTTCTATTTTACACCAGAGTGGGGGAAAAAAACAAAAAAAAACAAGGTTATGCTGTAGTTTGTTGTTTCGAACCAAATTACCTTAACTGGCCTTCCTCTTACAAAGGCTTTACGTCGCAGGAAAATTAATGTGCACGGCTTACAACACCTATTTTTTATCCACATTCTTTCCTCTAGTGTTGTTTTTTGTTCCTTTTGTTTCGTTCTTTGCTCTCTTCCTGTCTAATTATGCCGTTACAGTTATACCTTCTGCATTGTAGCTCGCCATCTATCTTCCAACGCTACCATTTTGACTCTTCTGTGTTAAAGCCAAAGCTAAAAACTAAAGGCTTCATTCTCTTGAACTATGCCAAACTTGGTTCAGCTCACTGTGGAAATCCCACTTATCTAAATTTTGGAAGAGACACCCTTTGGACTTTGCAGGATTCCAGGTCAGCGAGTGCTTGATCCAACAAGGAAATCCAATCAAATTGAGCTTCTTTTGTGTCAGCTGCATTTCTTGTGAGAACCAGTGGTGCTTTATAGATTTGATTAGTGTTTTCAGCACTACCTGTGTTGCTTTATCTGGTTCCAGTAAATTACATACAATATGAAAAGGCTCAGCAGCCACTGACAGACCTCAAACAATCTAAGAGAAAAGCAGCGGTACATTGACCACTCCGCATACATGCCCACACACACACCTAGACACGTATATGCACGGAAATAAATTTAATGTTGTCACTTCCTTCAAAGCCGTCAGTGTCACAAGAGACCGGTGGCAATTCAAAGTAATCGGGAAGCCGCGAAACAAAAATAAATTTGGGGCTTGACACGCTGTTGGAAAAGAATAGCAATCAGCAAATTTAATGCATTTCTGATGTATATTTAAGACTCTGACACTAGGCCACAGATGTACATGTGTTGGGTTTCTATTTTGCAAAAGATATGGTTGGTGATAACCTATTATGGGACATCGTCAGCTTCCCTACAGCCTCGGCCTCAGATAGGAAAAATTCCATCACTTGCTCTATCTTGGAGATGTAATATCGAAACAAATTATGGCTGGAATTGAAAAGTCACCAGCTTATTCCGTCTTGATCAAACTACTGCCAAGAGGCTAAGTGCAGAAGTGGAGATCCTCCTAAAATGCTTTTTTATTGCATTATCATCATTGACATATATGGGAGTCCCAGTTCCTAGCTTTACTGGGTGTTAACATATTTTTTTCCCGCTTTAATCCAACACACAAAATTCAGAATTGTAATTTCTTTGCATAATATTCAGTCCAATCAATAAGAATTTAATGTGTTTCATAACATGTTGCACATATCAGGTACAATGTGACTATAATTCCGATCACCATACAAACTCCTCTCCTATTAGTCAGTGTTAAGGTGTCTGAAGTCCAACCCAGCAAGAAAACAAGCAATTAATGTGAGCCCACTGCTCAGACAAATCTTATTTGGTGGGACATGGTTTGTAAGATGTAACGATGACATCTCAAAGTACATAACGTTTGATTGGATGGCAAGAGTTTGTTCCAGCAGCTGCAATAATAAAAGAAGTCTCATCCCGGTTTTATGGCATAGCATATTGAACCATCTGAGTGCTGCCTTGCTCTGTGGTGGCCTAGAGGCACTTATTCTTTCAGCAGTGATCAGTCCTGACACATAAGAGGTCTGCTGAGACCCAGTTAAAGATTTCTATTATCATATCAAATCACACACCAGTGCTCTCATTATAATTGACACATCTTGAACAGAGAATAAAAGCTGGACTACATAATGCATAATTAGAAAGTTTTTTGACATTTTTTTTTTTTTTTTTTTTGCATATGGTAATATATGATAAGAGCCAGTAAAGGCCGATGTTAGAGAGAAAAGCCTTGGCGGGACATTAAAAGATCTTATAGAAGTTAGGAGATTATGGTTGGGTACAGTGACCTCCTGACCTGGCTGGATCCCTCTAGATGGTGGAAGGTACGGCAAAGCTGGGGCCGGCAAACGGAGGGGCCAATTCCCCCGTCCTTGCAGAGACCTCGTTAACGACTTAGAAGAGCCATCAATATTTAACAACTCTATGATTGAAATTTCAAATTCATCTCCTCAATGCTAAATCACAAAGGAGAAGGAGATGGAAGTGAGAGAATGAGGAGGAGGAGGAGGGAAAGGAGAGCAGAGGAGAGACGGAAAGAATGAGAGCTACTCGTTTTTATCAGAGCCGTTTTAAATAAAGACTGTGATTTAGTGAGGCCACGCCAAGTCAATTAGGGGCAGAATATCTGAGCTCTGGTTAAGTAGTTACTAAATCACCATATTGGATCTGACTGTCTAATAATCGCTATGATATGAAAACATACGTACAATTCCCCAGGTAGGGCGCCAAAGGTTTCTGAAATACAGCGGTGATTCTGTCCCCTCGCCACTCGACCATTCTTCTTTTCATTCCTCTCGCGCTATTTAACTGGTCCTCTTCCTTGATTCCTGCCATCTGCTTGTCTTTTATGCATTTCTCAACCCTTATGCCCTTCCCTGTTCATTCGACAGACTTGAGTCAGAGAGCAAGTGATGGCTTTACTATTTTATGAAGGTGTGAGGTTTCTTGCCAATGCGAGAGTTTTCAGTGTCTGACAAAGTCCATTCGATCATCGCGGGGTATCATGAGCTTCAAGTCACATTTCCGACAGCACGTACGAGTGTAATACAAATGAATAAATGCAAAACGTGTACTTTGAAAACTTCTGAATTTATACCCAAGCAGTTTTTACATGTGATTGCACTGTATTGCTTGGAGATTACGGTAAGTCAAAACTGCAGGAATGGTTCTTTAACGGCTTTTTCCACCGTGTGTTTTATGATTCCCTAGAGTTAGACAGAGCAGCGCTGAAACTTACATTGTACAAAAATCACTTCCTGATGCAGCAAAGTCATCTTCCCCTGTGTATGAAACAGTAATTTTGTGGGAGTACCCCTGCTTACAACCCATCCCTTCCAGCTGTGTGAGGCTTTTGGTTCATTGGAGGTCAGGACGATCATTCACCCCAAGGCCTGAGGGCGCCCATATACTCTCGCCTTTATGACCACATAAAGAAAGCCAAGTGCTCAGGCGTGCCTGATTAGCTGCCCTAATATGCTATTTGTGACTAATTTCAGGGGCGCTAAGTCACAGGTGATGGTCCCAGGCTGTAAATCTAACTTGGCCAACCTTTGACGGTGCATATTCCAGCGTGTGTGTGTGTGTATGTCCTTTCCCCAGGATGCACGAGTAAGTCCTGTGGTGAATATGCAGAGGCCATTTAGGTGAAAGGTAGGACATAAAAATAATGGATGGTAGATGAAGCCATATCAAGCTGACAAATCTAGTTGTTCTTATTAGAGAGGAAGTGTGTGTTGTGTGTATGTATCGGTGTGTGCTCAAATGTAAAACAAAAAAAAAAGAAAGAAAAGCACTGGACTAGAGGTTTTGTTGTAGCACAATCATTACTTCTTGCCTCCAGCGCTGATACACTTTTACTGCTGAAATTTGGTGGTGTTACATTTGTACATTTTATGTGCTATACTGATTGACTAGTTCACACGATGCAAATCAGAATTGTTTAAAGTAGTTAATGAGTGTCCTTTGGCTGTATCAGAGTGGAACAAACTGTTTAACACAAAAAGCAAGGGATGTTTGACCTTGCCCACATGAGTTATTTGATGGCTTTTCTTCAAATGCATTTCCAGCGACTTGGGTTATTTTTGTTCATTGTGCAAAAAGTCAGATTTTGACTTTCATTATGCATAAAACATTGTCATTTCAATGCAAAAGAAAAAAAAAAAAAACGAAAAAAAAAACCCCGCTAAGGTTCAGCTGAGGAGAGCTGTCCTCTGTTCACTGTCTGTTCTGTGTCTATGCTTTTGTCCCTCATAATGTGTCACTAGTTTCTTGTTTGAGCCGTTTTCCTATTATCCCCCTGACTACTGCTTCCCTGACCCCACAGTGGACTTCTGACAGACTAAAAGAAGAAAGTGGAGAAGAGCAAGGCAAAGTGTTAGCTGTTTGTGTTTTCATGAGTGAGACAGAAAGAGTGAGGACACAAACTCTGAGTGGGTTTGTGTGTGTATGTGTGGAAGGCAGAGGGACAGTGACAGCGTACATGCATGGATGCATGAGTGGATTTGTGCGTGTGCCCACTGCGTGTGTGCGTGTGCTCCAGTGACCTCTGCGCTGGCTGTGCTGTGTCCTCCAAGCTGACAGGGTCCTTCTCTTCCAGCTCCTCAGTGTTTAACACCCAGACTCCGTCCCCAGATGGGCAGCCTCAAACACCCCCTGCAATGATTCGCGCGCACACACATGCACACATACTTTCAGCTGTGCGAGGGCGCCCACTCTGCACCCGAACACTGCTCCAGCTCGGGAGAGGTGAAAGCTATGGTTGGGGGAAGGCTGAGCTACACTCACCTCAAAGTCACACAACCAAAAGGTTAACAGTTCTGCCAGATGTGGGGTCACCACCAGTAAAGAATCACATTATTTCTATATGAATGACAATGTACAGCCTTGAGACATTTGGACTTGTATTTATTCAGTAGAGCTGACAGAATATGGCACCCAAGACATTTCCCATGAATTGTTGAAATATGCAGCAACACTGCTGACACATTTTTTGTCTATTTGCATTTAGAAGGATAGAATGATATATTGTTACACATTTTGGAAAGGACAATTACATCAGGAAGAGTGTGTTTGGATGTACGTTGTGTATTTTCATCAATTAATATGTAATTTTATTTTTAAGGCTCATATTATTTGAGGCAAATTTAATAAACACACCTTGATAATTCCATAAAGTTACAAAAAAAGGAAAAAAGAATAAAATCATAGAATAGAAAAGTGCAAAGGCATTAAATTCTGAATTTAAGTCAATCATCGTTTTTTTATAACAAATAAAACCCTATTAAATAATTAAGAGACATTTATTTTTGCATGTTATTTGAAACTTCTTTTTCATAACCCTCTGTCTCTCAGACCTCTGGGAAAGCTTGCCCAAGCAGGTCGTAAACACCTCCAGTCTCACACAATTGAACAGCTGAGGTTAAAGAATAGTCCAAATAATAAGATGCAAGCCTCCAAGTCTGGTAAATCAGTGTAAAAAGCATTCTTCCCTGCAGCCAAAATACTTCAACCTCCTCTGCCTGTTTTGAAATCATAAACAGCTCACTGTCCCTTACCGATGGTAATGAAATGCAAAATGGTGTGTAAGAAAATATCCAAACCTGCCTCAGCTCCGTGCCCCTTCACTGAAAACACTTCAGAAAATGCAGGTGGTATCACGTAGCACAAACATGGATTCTGTCTGAGCCAAATTAGGGACATTAAAAAACACAGGCTGAGAACTTGCTAATTATTACACCCCCTTCCAAACAGAGACAGTCAAGCTAAGCGGTGAGCCACTGGCTGACTCCCAATGTCACTTTTCTCGAGTAACAAATATCCAAAGGTCAAAGTGTGTACTTCTGGGGAATAGGGGAATGCTCAACGGGGCTAAGTGGTGTGTGTCTGTGCGTGTATGTGTATCTTTGAAGGAATCTAGCCTCTCATGTCCTCTAAGACTATGCTGCCACCTGCAGCTCTGGGTATGAACAAAGGCACCGTGGATACTCAAGGCAGTAACAGGCAGGGCAAAAAAAACTAAAAAATACACACACGGTACAATTACTATTAAATATGAACCTGATTTGAGGTTAGGAAATTATTAAAATTACAGCATAGCAGATGAACAGAGAAACTATTTGTTAATTATAGATTTTGGCAGAAATTATGGACTTTAAAACTTTACACTGATTGGGCTCCCTGGACTTTAGTAGATATTTTTATTATTATATTTATACCCAGTATTCAATTTTCACTGTTTATTACTGAAAAAAAAACAACCTGAAAACTTGAGAATACATACATTTTTATCCACTTCACTTAAATTCTATGTATTACATAATTAATAAATGTACATAATTGATAAAGCAAAGGCATTTATTTCTTACCTGTTAAAGTTCATGTGGAGTGTCTAAGGTCTGCTGTGGACCTTACAGGTGAACTTGCATGCAGTGAATTATCCCATCTCAAACACCTGCTTATTGTTTCACAACGCATTTATTGTTGCCAAGGACAGCAAGATGTATGACCCTGCACCAATTAAAATATTAGATATCAAAGTGCCGATGCCAGGGACTGGTAAAGAAACGTGATAGTGAGCATGAGTAATGACAGCAGACATGACTTGTCATAAATAGAAAAAAAAAAAAAAAAAAACTAAATGAAGGGTGGGGATGACCTCAAATGCATGGACTCTGTATAACAATATTCTGTTGCCTAACAATGAGCACAATATACATTGCTTTTGAAGCGCTGTCTTCCACAAAGACCAGTGAACTTTGTACTGACATTTGTACAGATGTGGTAAGGCTAGAAGCCACCCTGTAATTAAAGCACTCACCCTGGGAAAAAAGGTGCGATCCTCTGTCATATTTTGACAAGGCTCCGAGCACCGGGCAAAGCAATATAGTTACATGCTTGGTAGCAGCTGGAAGAAGAATGACTGTATGTTTGATTGCCTGATCACTAGACTGTATCCCGAAGCTATTGTTTTTGGTGATAGTGATCAAGTTGTGTGGGTTCTGTGTACAGACACATATGTGTGTGTACCATCATGTAATGTTGAAGTGCATCAGAACCTTTGAACGATACTCATAAGAAATATTTTTAATTTGTTGCTTTAATTCACTATTGTTTTCACCAAAGATGAGATTAAGATGGTAGATTTTCATTATTTATCTTCATCACATGATATGTGGCACTGTAACCAAATCCTCTTTTAAGTCGATGAGCATTTCAGTAAATATATTTTGACTTCACTTCCCTGTCTTGTAGAAACCTGAGACAGACACCGTATATGCTCTGTCAGAATCATTAAGTCAACATGCCATCAGGTTCAACTCAGAGTCTCTCCTCAGAATTTGAGAATGATACAGCCTGACGCGGCTTGAACTTTGCGTCTGCCAGGAGGGGCTATTCTCTGTCGGCTTCACCATTCTCCCATGGCTTTAAATATTGTAGGCATCTTGGGGATGTGGAGACGCATTTGTCATCCTTGTTTGACAGGCTTGATGAAGGGGTTGTCTGTCAGTGTTTCACAAATCCGACCAGACCACAAGCCCGCGGGTGGCACACAGACAGTCACGAGCAGTGGGGAGTTCCCTCCCCTCCCGACTCATGGGGTAATTGTGATAATACTGGGATGGAAAATTATAGAGGGGTGAGTTAAGGAGATACTTGAGTTAAATGCAGAGGCTTGACATAGTGAACAGAGTGTGGGTGGTCTGAGACTATAAGGGCAAGTTCTTACAGTTCATTCTTAAATGCTGTGATAGTTGTAGCACTTACATGTAGTCTGGTATTAAATTTAATAAGCCTGTCCTTTTTTTTTCTCCCCTTTTACAAACAATTGGCATGAGCTTTAAAATTATTCTCTGAATTGCTTAACAGGTATTGTTAATGTGTCACTTATTTAATAAAAACTAAACAGAGGCCACCTTAAATTTGAGGTTTTTCAATCTTAGATTAAAGACCGCACAGTCCCCATTTCTTTTATTCTGTCTCCTTTTGCAAAACATGCTGAAATGATCCAACTTAAATCAGCAAATAGTATAACAGTTGCATGAACTAACTTCAGCAAAAAAGTCACAACAAACACTTTCTTTCTGTCTTATCCCTCCCTCTCTCCGTTTCTGACATTAGGGTCAACCTAGCATATAATAGACAAACTTGGCAGTAATCTGGGGACTCTGAGAGAGGTCCGGGAGATTTATCAATCAACTGGCCACATTAAACGGATTTCCTAATGAAGTGAAGTCTTTACAGGGATTAATCCTCTACCACCTGCGAGGAGCCACCTGCTCGACTGCCATAATTGGCATGGATGGCACAGCCACCATCAGCAGAAAGAGGAGAGGCACAGAGAGAGAGAGAAAAAGAGGGAGGGAGAGAGAGAGAGAGAGAGAGAGAGAGAAAGGGGCAGAGACAGCCGAGATGAACAGAGGGAGAGAGAGCGAGAGAGGAAAAGAGATGGACAGAGAGGAAACAAGTTGGAGAGAGGACAAAGAAGCTAGACATTGGGGTGTCAAACTCATGCAAATGATGACACTCAGTGTGTTGCAACGACACAACGAGGGAGGGAAAATAAATAAAATATTTTAAAAAAAGGAGACGAGACAGCGCCAGGTCTCTTATGACACAGCGATGAGCATCCAACCCTTAGTTTGTGCCAGTCTTGCAGCATTCCAAGACCTTGACAGCAGCTCCTCGCTACATCTTCCAGCTGTGTCAAATCTGCCTATGTGCTAATGAACGTGTCAGCACCCCAATCGTGTCATTGCTGTGTGTGTTTCAATTCACCTCTGAGCTCTGAAATTCTACCCAGGTGTACCAGCTTACACACTACATTCACCCGAAAGTATTTCTGCATGAATAATTACACACAGCCCATTGTAAAGTTAGAATCAACGGCGGCGATTATATGACCAAACTAATCTTTTTGATTTCTGATCACTTTAACATTACCAGAGTGATGTTGTGCAGGCGTGGGGGGGAAAGTACTCATTAAGGCAGTGGTAACATGGTCAAATTATTGGATGTATCGTGTTCGTCTGACATATATTTCATAAATGGCCACTGGACTAAAAAGAGATTCTTAATAGTTTAAAAGAGCCAGTGTTATATGGTAAAGATTACAGGGCCCGTTTTTCAAAATCAAAGGACATATTTAATTGAGTGTGAAATGTACAACCAAGTACATACATACAAATGGACGCTAATTAGTTGTTCCTGTATTTTCAAAGGTATTTATATGTTAAATGAAGAGCTGCAAGATGCATGTTTCAACCGGTGCGAATAAGTACAGTATAATAATCTATAACTGAATTTTACATGGGTCTGGAAGGGAGATATTTTGGGTACAAAAAAAAAAAAAAAAGGAAAAGAAACCATGAAATTCCACCAAAACATTGTTATTGTTCAACTCTGCAACCCCATACTGTTTGTGGCCCCTTGTGAGCTTCACTTTATGCAAATGTAGTGTCTTAGGTGCAACTTTTTTGGAGACATTTTTAGATAAGGGGGGGTAAAAAGTGATGATTCATGAAACTGAAGCAACCTAGGAGTTTTTAGACCACAGAGCAGATACTCGTGAACATATGGGGAGTTTGGTGATGCAGAGTGAGGAGTAAAAGTAGGACTGGTGCAAGAATTATTTGTATTTATTTACCTGTCATTCATCGATGTGTCCTTGGATCATCATCCTCTACTTGTTTAATATTCGCAGACATTTGAATGATACCTTCTTACTGGGACCAATTTGCGACAGATTACATTTACTTAAAATTTAGCAGATTAAAGCTAGATGTCCTTACTGGACACTAACACATATGTCGGATGCAGTCATGAAAGAAAGTACCTAATCGTCCTTCCACTTTGAGATGGCCTTACTCCACAGTCAGGTTCACTACAACCTTACATTTGATGAGTGTGTCGCTGGTTCTGTGATTCCTGACTAATGATCAACTCTCTAGAGTCATAACTCCTGGGAAGAAAAGATGATTTTTGTGGCTTCTGCCAAAGGACTGAGACTATTGGCACAGCTAGGGTGTCCCTCATTTGTAATGGAGCCATACCGCCACCTTGCCAAAAGAGGTGCCAGGCCAAGGACAAACTGTGGCTGCACATTTGTGTGTGTACGTGTACACAGTGTGACCCCCGTCCCAGGACTAAAACCATGTTGTCGGGCAAATACTGGCATCAGAAATAATCTAATATATCTTTAAAACACAGATAAGGAAGGCACTTATTTAGTTTTCAAAGACGGACAAACAGAACGACTGATACTTCTTATTAAGTGAAAGCAATGAAATAAATCCAGTGTAATCGTTTTCATCTTGTTAGCCTTTTTTTTCCATTTACAGTGGCCAGTTTTTTTCAGTAACATATCCAACTTTTGACTTCTTTCATAGTAGCCCGACCAACAATATAAACTCAAGTTGGATGTGTAACCCACTTCCAGGAAAATGGAGTGGGGAAAATTGGGATAAGACGCCTGCCAGTTGTCTAAGCAACTGTGTCACATTAACTTAATCAAGATAGTTTCCAGCACAGTCTGAGAGTTTCTCTATTACTCAAATAATATGACAAAGTGCAATGTAAATAGATATTTGTCAGTGTGATATAAAGGCTGCAGTCCAACACACAAACACAGACGGAGCTTCATCCAGCTCCTCGTCTACCTCCTCAAGCTGTGTTGTTTTGAGTAAAAGAAGAACCATCCCTAATCCACTTCACGGATCAGTTTCACAGAGACGGTAAACCCATTCTCCCTCCAAGCTAAAGCAATTCAGATCAGACACCTTGATGTCTCAAAGAGCACACAGTGAGCTCTTGTTTTCTGTTTTGACTGCTGGGAATCCATGCCAGACAGCACCCCTGATTCCAGCTCAAAGATAAAACTAATGAGGTTTTCATTCAAGTCTGTTTTATAACAATAACTGAGTCATTGCCAGAAGTGGCTGTTTTCACTAGCACCTGAGATATTAGGATCCACCAAGCTAGGATTTGGGGCGGTTCTTTCTCCAAAACTGAATATGTAAGCCTGGACACATGTAAAATGCACTTACTCCTTCCTTTCTTTGTCTTACATCATTACTAAAAAAAATGTGATGACAAAACGGCAACAGGTCCTGCACAAATGATAAAATGAACAAGTAGATAAGGATTTTTATTCATTTATATATATATTTTTTTGCAGATTTTGTATCGTCTAAATCATGGAAAATGTGAGTGTTAATTAAACATATTACCTCATAGCCTTTAGTCGGCTTTAGAAGTTTCATTTGTACCTGACACCTGAAAGAACTACCGTCACAATACACCTTTGGTAATGCCATTCAGTAGGAGGTGTCAGTAGCATTAATGAGTTAATTTGCAACTAATTGTGCAGTAACATTATGCTAATTATAGGGATCAGAGCAGTTAACGGATTCCTTGATACTTACCTGACACCTGAGAGACATGTGGACACGCCCAGAATAGCTGTCTGGCCGACCCATCTACTAATTCCCACAACCACTCGTCTGTACCAGAAGGTGATACTCACATCGGCAACTGCCATTAACAACAAAAAGACATGCTTTAATCCTCGAACAATAACCCTGATGTCTCTACAAAGACACTGTTTACATAGACATCTCTGGTTGGACACCTTGCATAACCTCCTCAGGGCCCTGAGGTGAATGTGTTGTCAACAGCAGCATTCTCAAGACCAGAGTTTCACAATCTGAAAGAGTTTTCTAGGAGAGAAATCCCCTATCTTCGTGTCAAGGACATTGATTTATACTAAGCCTTAAAAAAATAAAAAAAAAACTCCTTGCAAGGTTGATGATGACTTTTCTGTATTTTCACATTCCAACATTGAGTCCATTTACATAGTAATTGAAAGTAATTGAGTAATTGTCATAATTAGATCAGACATGTTTAAATGCACTTCATACAATAAGTGTAAAAACCCTGGTTTGGATGTTTCAGTCTATTATTGGATTTATTTAGAAATAAGTACAGTATGTGCATTCTGGCGGCTGGCTCAAACCTTCCATTATTGTCTTCTCACGTTTGACTGTCTTTTCTGTTTTCTATGATTTCTTTTGTTATGCATCGGTACACACTGGATGTAAAAGAATGAACTAAATCAGACTTAATAGGTATAAATGCATGAAGACGTCAGAATACTGGGGAGATATCCAGGTTTGTAAAATTCCTAAATTAATTTAACATTATTAAATCATATAATGGTTTGAATTAAGCAAAAGAAAATCTTGAATTAAGAAGAAAAAATCTGCCAAAGGAAAAAGCAAAAATTATCTTGATAAGACTTCTTGAAATAATATTTTCAAGTTCTATTTTCTAAAAATATGTTCTTACATCTCACTGAAAAGTTACTCTTGAGGTGCTTGTGCTTTATTTTAAGTGTGATGAGCAATTTTGATCAGAAATGACAAAAATACACTTGGTAAGATTTAGATTTTTGCAGGGTAAATATAGCACAAACAGCTATGATACAAAAGAATGTCATTAGGCATCACTTTCATTATAGTAATTACAGTAATTTTCCAGTATCAGGTAGGCCTATGTACATTATTTTGTTGATGCTACTATTAATCAGTTCCTCCAGGTAAAAATCCCAACAAAACTAAATAATAAATAAAGAAAAACCGTAAAATACAAAAATCACAATCTTACCAAGTGTATTTTTCTCATTTCTAGTCCAAATATCTCATCACACTTAAAATAAGACATAATCAACAAAAGAGTAACTTTTCAGTGAGATATAGGGAATGGATTTTGAATCTTATTTCAAGAAATCTTACCCCCAAGATAATTTTCATATGTTTTATTGGCAGATTTTGTTTTTTGATTTTTTTTAATTTAATTATCCTCGAACCAAGTAATTTAAGATTTTTTCCCCGTAATTTAATTTATTTAATTTATTTTTTGCTTAATTCAACCAAACAAATTCTACCAATGGAACAAATGAAGATGATGTTGGTGTGATTTCTTAAAATACGATTTTCCAGATGTCTTGTCTAAAATTAAGTCCCTATATCTCACTGAAAAGTTACTATTTGGGTGATTATGTCGTATTTTAAGCGTGACTAGATATTTGTATTAGAAATTAAAAAATACACTTGGTAAGATTTTGATTTTTCCAGCACACTAATGAAATTGATCTCTAAACACCAGGGATCAGTGGTAACCAGGAAATATATGCACATTCAGAAAGCGTGTTGAGCCACACCTCATTACAAAAACAGTGGAATATTGAGGCAAAAGTCTACAAGGGGTTAATCCGATTTTGCATAATCAGATAACTGCTGTTATCTGATAAAGCATGTCAGATTATACTGTTTACATGATTACTTGAATAATCTGATAACTCCAGAAATCAGATAATGATCTGAGTATTAGTGGGGTGCATTTAAAGGGGTTCATTGTAAGAAAAAAATTGAATTAGATCAGTTCAGGTTTTATTTCATCCATTTCATCGCAGGGTGTGTTTTTAGTTGTGCAATGGAGTTTTGTTATTGGTTTTCTCAAACTTGCAAACCCTGAAGTTATACGGTTTGTATCTCTCACCAGTGACATTATGATCTAAGGTAAAGGGTTCCACAATAAAAGAATGGGTTGTGTAATGCAACAAATGTGAGAAAAAGTTTTGGCAATAAAAAGCCGATGACACCATTTAGAAAAGAGATGTGTTTTCCTCCTACCTTGTTTCTATCCAGGGGCATAATAACTTGTGTGAACTAAGAGCCCACCTCCTAGCCATGGGATCACCAACAAACATAAATAACAGATTGTAGAGCTACCCCCAAGTGGTGGCAGGGGCTTAGATGGGACAGATAAAGCAAAAATATGGTATGTAATACACAGCTGGCAAAACAGAAAGAGGCACGACCTTCTTCTAATGGGATAATCACCCATGTATGCTGTAAACTGAGTCCATCATTTTCCACTAATGGGTTTCCAACAAGTCCTGGATGCCCCAATAAACTTTCTACCTCACAGATATGTGAAAGTGCAGTTGATATTGTGGTAGCTCAGCTTTTTCCCCTTTTTCCTCTTTCCCATACTGTGCAGAATCCTGTGGCAGGTATTGTTAAATCAGCAAGTTGCAAGTTACATTGTCTTGAACACCACATAAAGTAAATAGAGGTGGTGATACCTTTCAAGAAATTTTGTATTCTGCAATATTTAAGTTTGGAATTGGACTTGGCATGAATAATAACTTTGGTTCATTGTCGCCATCAGCTCAATTCACCTCAAGTCAGCAGAGGTAACCTTAGTTTGGCCAAAAGTACGTTGATTTTCTACTGCAGGTATCGTCATTTCACGCTGAAGCTAGTTATCATAATGACACAGCATAAACTATTGTGACGTCTTTGGTATGACTATAGCTACAAGATATTAAACAGTGGAGCAGGATGGAACTGGAGTTATAGTTTCCAACAAAGTGTTACAGTGAATTTTTTCTAGTCTAGAAAATATTTCTTTGAACTTTCAATTTATCAAGATAGATCCTACTCAAAAATTTGCTCCAGTGTTTTGATTTCCAGTTAACCCAGCACTCATTGTTGGTGTGCATGTAGATATACATTAATAAAGTGATAATTATGGATCTCTGAACTGCAGTATTTTATGGCAAACTTAGTATCACTTCAGCTACTTGGAACGGTTTATTTTATTTAACCTTCATTTAACCAGGAGAAAAGATCTCATTGAGATGAAGAACCTCCTTTACA
>JAPTYR010000009.1:18844883-18857223 GCA_029814505.1 Siphamia roseigaster
TTTACTTTTTTTTTTTTTTTTTTTTTTTCATTTTGCCATTTCAGTTAAAATAAATTTTAGAACATTTGGGTGTAAGGCAATAACAGCACAAACTGGAGTTAAGCACAAAATAAAAAAAAAATAAAAAATAAAAATGCATAATTACAAATTTTAACAAGATAACATTTCAGTTTAGTGTGGTCATTAAAAGCAAAAAGAGAAAACAAAAAAAACAAAAAAACAAAACAGTCCCTATGAGTTGTGTGTGTGTGTGTGTGTGTGTACTATGTGACAGGTTGCATTTGGAAGCAAACTTAAAGGCTGTAAATAAGACATTTAATGACTGCCAGTTGTTGTTGTGGTTTTTTTTCCAGCTTCTCCAGGTTGCTAATTAATGATCATCAGCAGCCACATGCACATACATAAAAATCCAAATATTTCCTCTCTTAGCAGCACAGTGGCACGGGTACACATGCAGAATACACAGACACCACCTCCAAGGCTCATCCACTAAGGCGCCATATGTGGTATGTGGTCATGTCTAATTTATTATGGGATGTTTTGATGAGAGGAGTTAAAAGAATTATTTCGTTCCCCAAAGACTCCCCATTTCTGAACTTAGCTCCCAGAACAAAAGGGTCACACAGACTGTAGTCTTTTCCATTTCAGGCAATTTAAGCAGTAAATCATTATCCATGTTGACGTAAGCTAATCACTGCTGTCCACCGTTGTCATTTCACCAGGCGAAACATTTTTCTTTAGCCAAATGATCCATTAATATTGAAGAATTAGGGTCCCTTTTTCTGTTATGATATAGGGCAGAAACTGTCCTCATTATATGATTTAGTCCAGTCAAATGTATTCAAATGCCACCTTTATTACCCTGGAGGTGCTTTGCATAAATTGAATAAATCCAACGGATACTCTGCGAGAATCAAACATATCAAAGGTTTCCTGTCTTTGAAGTGGGGGTAGTCTTTAATTCCAAAACAGATTTTCATGATAAATAAATACATTATTTATGAATTGTGGGGTAGTGGTGGTAGAAGAAGACGAAGAAGACGACGAAGAAGAACGGGAAAAAATGAAAACAACGCTAAAAATGCATAAAACATTTTACGCCGCAGAAATGTCAAGAGGGACCAAATGACACACAGAGTGGCGCGTGCCGACCAACTGCCTGACTGATAAACAAACTGATTAGCATATGCACATTGGAGCATATGTTGTGCTCATTTGCTTACACAAAGTCTCAATCAGAATAATACACCGCACTCGACGCATGTCATGAAAGTCTAGAAATATGTTGATGGGAATGATGAAGGTGGAAACGTTTCAATTATTTCATTTCTGACAATTATACTGACGATGTGACAACCTCAACAACCAGCACGCCGTGGAGTGACTAATTGCCCTCAAGAAATTTATGGAAATCGGAAATAAATAAAAACAAACCAACGTGTTGACCATATTCAACACCACAATTCTCTTTGTTGACAGACTGTAATAATAATGTTTCCACATAACCAAATGTCTTTTAACATGAAATGGAATTTGTAAATATGCAAAAAATAAAATGCATGTGGTTTTGAAGGTGCCTTTGGTAACTGGGAACATATTTTGGTTTGTTCTCAGAACCAATAGTCTTGGCTGTGAAGTAGTAAAGTAGCATTATTTTCGTACAGACCTTTTGTTGACCCTTTAAAAGCCTCCAGAGTTGAATGTTAATGTTGCAGAAGATCAGGGATTGAGGTGGAGCAGTCAAATCAGGATACATTACTAACCAACCTGACAAAAGAAGAAACATTTACTCTGGTGTATGTGGCCTGTGTTTGCTCTGTAACTGCTGCAGGATATGAAGAGGTAAGTAGAGCCAGATTTTTTTTTCTTTTTTTTATAATTACACATTGGCTTCTTGATGTCAAACTGTCAGAAATGCCTTCCCACAAAAAAGTGGTCATTTCCAAATATACCTGAATAGATCATCTGTCTTAGGTGATCTAACCTAAACATTTCATTACATCTGTCACATTTAAAGTGTTTTTTTTTCTTTTTTTTTTTTCCTGCAATGACCAAATTATATACCAGTCTTTTTAAGCTGCATATGGAAATGCAATTAGTAATTTTTAAACATCTTGGAACATAAGCTGTTGTTCCTTCTATTTTAATCACTATAAAACATATATTTACCAGTATTTACATAAATGTGGTAGTTCCATCATAGACCGTGCTGGTGCAGAAGCAGTTTTTATTGAGTCCGTACAAGACAAATTACTGTCCTAGTGCTATATAAACCCATGCTGCTTGTAGTGATGTGATCATCATTTAAATTGACAATTGTATTTCTGTCCCAAAGGAACATAGAAAAAAAATACATTAGGAATATTACAAAAATTTATTGAATGGAGTGTGGGGATTAATCAATTAAACTTTTGAGTAAATAAGCACAAAGGGGAGCCCATTGGGGGTAAATAATGGAGGTTCTGCACCTACGCAAACGTTCATTTAACCTGTGAACCACAAGGTTATTTCTGTTAGAACTGACGTTAACACACACTTACACACACACATACACTGAGATACGCACGCCAGCCTGGAGGAAGGATGATTTATGTGGGAAGATCCATCTTCATCATCTTGCCTCTCACCTTGGTCTCCATCAGTGTTAATTAAAGGAAGGTCAGTGTCACCCTCCCTGCTCCCCCCCAACCAACCCTCTTTTACATAATAAATCACTGCAGACACACAAAGGGGGCTGTTGACATAAACAGAATGCTCCTAGCTAACTAGCTAACTGCAGTTCGTTGGGCTGAGAAGTCAATTCAAAGCCTGCCATAAATAATACTGAATGTCACAGTGTTGTGTCTTTGTTTGGGAACAAAGGGAAGAAGACAAAGACAGGTTGTTCTGGGACAAAAATAATCTATGGCATATACAATATATACAAGTATGAAACTCAGAATTATATGACGATGGAATGAGAACGAGCCTTCGCTGTTTTCACTCAAAGCATTGCATAATGTCGTTTCCATTCACTCGCATATTTGCAAAAAGCGACATTTTTTAATTCTTACAGCTTGAAAGATTAGCTGGTCCGCGGCCATATCTGAACGGAAAAAGAGAAAGTCTGCTGAAAACTTACTGATGGCTTGTGACATTATGTCAACAGGTTTATCTAAAATCATCCGAGACTGAAAACAATAAACCCCAAAGTAGTCATTATGCGGCTGACTTTCTGCATATGCTTCTACTTTTTTTATCCAACCAGGACAGAATGGTAATGTGTGGCTGACTTAAAAAGAAATATCCATTGGCAAGAATACACCACCCACCCCAAAACAGTACAGTAGTTTGTGTCACTGTGCTTTGGTCAGCCCCACATTGTCTACATCATTACTTTCTTGGAATCAATTTTCTTCCCCAAATGAAACAAGAAACACATGCTTTGTATTGTGTACAATTTCCTAGGTTTTTAGGTTCCTGTCAGGCTTGCATAATGAGGGCCATGGCACTGCAGAGTTCCCTTCTTATCACAAACTAGCATGCATGGCCCTGCTGCTCTCTCCTCAGTCATCAAGCAATTGATGTAATTGAACCAGCCCTTTGCTGTCAAGCAAGCAGCGCAGCTCAATAGCATATGCTCCGAACACTCTGGACAATGAGAGCTTCGTAGCTGGGCAGGAAGGCAGCCTGGCTGGTTGCAGTTCTGTCAATAAATTTCAATTCCACTAATTGCCCAGAATTCATTAACTAAGCTTTTGAGACAACATGGTCCCATGGCAAATGACACAACAATATGAGAGAAAAGGCAAAGGAGGATTTTTGGTGATGTCGCAGGGTGTGTTGTGTATATTGTCAACTGTTGTTTTGCATATACGGTTGGTGGTATTGGAGAGGATGTGGTAAATGATGAGGGTAATCTGGGACTGTACGGTTCTTGTGCATAAATCAGCAAATTAAAGCTATGACAGTGGAAAAGAATTAATGATGTACATAATGTTATAGTAAATCTATTAACTACTGAAAGTTACATATGGAATTGTTTTATTATATGACTACAATAAATTGTTTGCTTTATTTCAGGTGCGTTTGGAAAAAATATATATTAATAGATCCTATTAAAGTGAATAAAAAGGAAATATCCTGTATAGTCTGTAAAACTGTATTTTTTTCCCCATGCACAGTTAATTAAATTCAACTTAAGTCCACAGTGTAGTGCATTTGGTCATAATTATGGTCATATAACCTCTGAAAGTATGATTGTATTTGCAATATTAATCCTGATAATAATAATAAAAAAAAATGTTGTATATATAGGCACAATTATTTTAAATCCCTACATACAACCAAATGTCATACACATTTTTTTTTTTAAGAAACCCTATATTTATACAGAGGACAGAGGAATTATGTGAACTGTGTTTTGTGTTATTTATCACCTCAACCAAACAATGTAAAAGAAACAGCAATTATTTTAAGCTATTTCTGCCCACTGTCTGAAGTCACAAAAAAACAAACAATAACTTCTTCCCCCCTTGTTTTCCTCCTTCAACTGATTAGGACTGGCCTTGCTTTCTCCGAGTCCTTCTCGCCCTCCAACAAAGTCCTCAATGTCCCACATATCTGCCTAAGTGACCAGCCAGGGGTTAAGGGTCACCAAGAGCTGCCACTTCCCCTGTCACAGGAAACAAGCAGCAGGATCGCCAAAGGAGAAAATGTGAAAAGGAGGGAGGTAGAGGTGGAAAAGGAGGAGGGAGGTGATATTCAAAACAAAACAATGACAAGGAGGTGCCTGGAATTAGCGCTCCCTGAGTCTCTGCACACACAAACAACATGCACACACACATGCACACACTGTAGGGAAGAGTTTTAGACGAGATAATAACAGCGACAGGACAACAGCTGGAAAGTCATTCACCGTGCCAGGTTATGATATGGAATTTAAAGAGCATCCAAAAGAACTGATTACCCTTTTTATGGTTATTTTACCTGTTTGAGGTATAGTCAGAACGTTTCCACAAAATTTAATATACACAACCACCTCCCTGGAAAACACACACATACATCTTACACACACATATAGGAGGGCCCAGTGAGAGCAGGGTGTGTTATGGTTGAGTAAGCATGGAGCCACTGCCGTGTTGAGCCCTGCTCTGCTGCTCAGGAGGGATCACTAGATCACATTATCAATCATAGAGAGCTGTACAATCACACAGCACACATATGCAGTATATAAACACAAGGCTATCTTCTGCACGCGTGTGTGTCCTCTTTCTCTGCATTATGGTGTGTGTTTTATGTCTGCGGTGCAGCACGGCCCTGAATGTTCCATGTACACCGCATGACACTTCATGGTAAAGCAATTACACAGCGTACTTTATATGGTAATATTATTAGCAATTTAGTTACTATCATGAAATATAACTGCTCTGAAAACAGTCAAATCATTATGCCTTTCAGTGTGACCGCATTTACAATGGCACACAAGTGTTTTTCAGGGAGTTGTTTAAACACTGCTGTACAAAAATTCAACAGCGGGGCACATGCTTGGTAAAAAATAAAAAAATTAAAAAAAAAAAAAATAAACTAAAACTTGGTACAATACTGATATGCACAGGAGTACCAAAACACTACTTAGAGTGGCGACACTGTCATCTCTTTATTCGTAAAAGAGGCTAAGCGTGGTTCTGTGAAATGAAAATAACTATTATCAAGAAGCTTCCGCATGTGCAGGGTGCTACAGCAGAAATGGTCCTTTGTGAGTCTATAAGCTGACACATACATAAGTGAGTGGGGTTATAAAAGTTTTCTAAAATGCGGTGCACCTAGTTATTTTGAAAGCTGGCCTGTCATTATGTTTGATGTTACTGCATAGCCATGCTCCTCTCCCCTGTCGTACCCCCCCAACTCCTACCCCAGTCAGACTCATTGGCTTTTGTTTTAGAGCAAACTGGAAGGCCACAGCAGCATGCATTTGAGATTTTTGTCAGAATAATAAAAAAAAAACAACTTAATATGTGCCATGTGGTTTGCAAAGTCAAGGGTTTGCCTTCTTCCTGTATTACCGAGTGTCACACAAATGAAAGAACATCTTGTCAACTGGAAATGTACACACCATCCACATGTGCATACAACATCTCAATAAATTACATCCTTTGAAATCTCTATGAGAAAAGCAGAAACACAGTTGTTAAAAATATAGCAGGCAGATGGGCCAAGAATAATATTTGTAGTGCAGGAAAACTTCTTGTTGAGTTTCAGAAGCGCTGATTAAACACAGCTCTGATATATTAATGCCAGCTCAAAAAGCATAAATTTATTTAAAATAATACAGAAAAAAAATACTTTTTCGTGAATAAATTGCATTTGTATAATTCATCTCTCTGTTTCTTATATTATTAGTTTTGAAAGTACAACAATATATTTTTCATTTTACTACAGTAAGAGGCATCATTTTAATGTAGAGTCTAGGTTATATTTAATTTATGGCAAAAAAAAAAACAAAAAACTTTAAGCTCCATTCTTTGTAGTATTCCTGACAAAGAAAATGTCACTATTGATAATATATTTTAACCTAAAAGCCTGTTTTTCTTAGGAAAGCACCATCTATATGTTAAAAAGAAACCACTGTAATCACCTTTTCTTCCATCATCAGTGCCTGCGTCTGTTAATATGCATTTAAACTCTCCTTCATGGATACGTGTGTGTCCTTTAGGGAAGATATTAACTCTCTTATTAACACATCCTAGCATGCATCTGCTTTTAATAGATGGAAGCTGCACTATACTGTCCTTTTTAACTAATTCATGTATAGATATCGCTCTTTAGCAGTAGATTCTATGGGGGAAGGTGAGGCAAAACTTTTACATCGTCCCCTTTGTTAAAACTGAGCGAAGCATGCACAGAGCCCGAGTGTTTACCCAAAACCTTGAGACTGCACTGCCCTCAAATGGCACAACGAGGCCAATGCATGACTCTTTCATCCCATCCTCGCCTCCCTCTCCTTATAACCTCACAGCTCCTCCAGGACAAAAGGAGCATTAATTAAGAAGCAACCATGAGCAGCCATGAAGCGTAATACACACTCACACAGTCACACACACTCTCACAGACACATACATTTCAGTGACTCAACCATTCCCCCCTTTTCTTCCACAGCTTCTGATAACTGTGAAATTCACTCCCAGTGCACAAAGACATTGCCGGGGAGGAAAATAATTTCAGTAATAGAGCTAATGGGTTTAAGTGAGACTGGAGAGCAGCCAAGAGCAGCTAAAGAGAAGAGGGAGGAGAAGAGGAAGGGAAAAGAATTTGAAGAAGACATTGTTGAGTACACTAAAGAAAGAGAAGAGAGTGAGCAGAGGAGAGAAATGCCAACTGTCTTTCTGTATTGTTTCATGATTAGATTGTCGAAAACAGAAGGGAATGCTCATTTTCCCCCCCGACTGCCATGATACAGTTGCTGATAAGAGTCGCTCTGTATGCACAATGGGAGGATTTGAAATGGTGGTTAATTTAATTGATAAAGCCAAACAATGGTACAATGCTTGCAGACGATTACATTTCTTTTTGTGTAATCACCGTAGAGGGAGTTAAACAAAGCAAAGTAAGGCTTCCAGGCAATCAGCAATGATCCTGAATGCACTGTCGCTCTCTCTCTCTCTCTCTCTCATGAATAAATACACACACAAATACAGATTTCAACTTAGGCCACTTAATACATCAAAAGAAATGCCGAAGGTATCTCCCCTTTCCTTTCCTCTCTCGTCACAAGTCTGTGAAGCCATACAGCCCGTTATTTACACCAAGAGCAAATCAAGTGTTTTGTGAATCTGCCCAAACATTTTGCCTATTTTGCGGCACAAAATGAGAAAGGCAGCATTCCTGACACAAACAACTCACCAAATAACACAACACATCTTTCCAAAAATATAAAGCTTTAGAGTAAATAAATATAATAATGTTGCAAATTGCAATTTTTATGCATCTTGTTTTCAAAAGCCAATACTTGTACTTTGCAAAATATAACAAAGGACGACAAACTGAGAGGTTTTGTTCCAAAGCATTAACCATAACAGAATACGGGCCAAGAGCACGTAATATTTCCGCAATCATGACATATGGACCAGAAATCTAATTCTGTCAAATATTATAGCCCATATTAGTAGCAAAACAAAATACATACCAGGATTTTAAGCTCAAATCGTACATTTTTCTTTAAGCAGCCTGTAGTCATGGCCGTATATTTTAGTTTAACTGAACAAACACTTGTGTGAATGATGAAATGATATGGTGAGTGACGGATGTGATAAATAAGCAAAGCACTGAAAAATATACCTTCGCTGTTATCGACTGAAACGGGTCCTTAATGTAATTGCATTAAGTCGGAACCTTTCATTATGTAAAGAGATTTCAGAAAGGAGTTACTGAGCAGATGCTGAGTGCAACGTCAAGAATTAGCTGTCAACTTCTCAGCGGAGGCCAAGCGAGGGCCAAATGAACCCCCTTTCCTCCCTGTTCCTCTCCTCTCCTTACCATCCACCCAGTCAACCATCCCAGTATTAAGTGAGGCGAGCGACAGAGATATGAATGTGATATTCCCTCTGGTATTTTTAACCGCTGTATTGAATTCGTATAAAACACTTAAGGCTCCTCAGCTTCTGCCTGATGGGAGCCTCTCACAGGGCTATCTGCGAGAGTCTCTAGAGAGAGCTGCTCTACCGCCACGAAAAATTCCTGCTTTCTTTCTCGTACCGTCTCACCCTCCATCCCTAACCCTTCTGCCTTTGCTCTTTGATGCATATGGGGCTTTCATGAGGAACTCCAGCTCCACCACCACCACCTCCTCTCACTCATAAAAACCTAATGAAGTTAGAAGGAAAAGTCCATAAAAATCTCATTAGAGGTTCACCTCCCGATACTGGATACAAATCAAACTTAGAAGCCCTCCTGAGGATTGATGTAATGAGTGGTGATAAGTGGCATGTCCATAGCAAAAATCCCTTTTATTTCACTAGATGCACGAGCTAAGATGTTCAAACCACGTCACAGCAAGACAATGTGTCCTCCTGTTCTTAGAAACGACAGCAAATCAGATGAGACAGACAGGTGACATGACAAAAAGAGGCAAAAGTGTCTGAATATAGTGCAGGTTGGGATGAAACTAAAGATACTGGACTTCTTTTCCTCGTGTTTGTAATTATAGTCTTCAGCAAGACATGTCATACAGTACGGCTCGTCATTGTCTTCCTCAAATGAACGAAAAGTGTAGAAGCCATTAATGATCTATGTCTGCAAAAGAAGTATAAAACAGACGTGTGGGACATATTTGGCTTCATAATGAATAATGGAAAGGTGCCTACACTGATCAAACACAACCTTATGAATTATACTGTGATGGGTTTTCATATTTATTTCTGGGGCCTCGGCTATTTCTCATGCTTGAGTGAGGCTTATCACTTAACAATCAATTATTAACATGTGTCAGAATAAGGAGTGCTATTACAGAGATTGGGATGCATGTTGTACACTGGCTAGAACTGACAACACTTCTTGTACTCTCGCTCTCCTGTCTGTATGGAAAGCTTGATTTTTAGGTGGAAACTGAAATTTCTGGCTCTTAATTTGTGAATAATGCATCGGCTGGAATATGCATTATACTAAAAAGTACGGCTAAGAGGATGGTACATTAGAAAGGTTTCTCTCTCTACATGCCTGCTTTTTGCTATCATTTGCCGCAATGTGATGGGATTTGATAGATATGGACAGCAATTACTATGTTCTTCAAGTAATAAAAGTTCAAAGTTGACTGTCCGTCATGATAATTTAACATATTGCATAAAAGTGTTTCTGGTTTGTTTTGTTTTGACTAAAGAGTAAACAATATATACAGCTCACATATGGAAGGAGACATTTAGTAACCTGCACATTATTTTATGTTTCTCATCCAACATAAATTATTCAGCTGCATCTTCTTATTAAGTTTAAAGCTGGATCAGCTCCCACGAATAATAATATTGTTTGCAAGTCAGTCAGTAATATCATCATGATCACGTCCTCATGTCCATCAACAATGGTACAGATGTAAGCAACGGTAATACTGATGATTGTTAAAGACCACATTCATTATGCAGACAGTTCATCCCCTTGTATTTGCATATATTGCATATATCTAGCCTGTGTGTGTGATGATCTGATGGCTGATGACAGGAGCGTTTGTTATGACTAAAGCTGTAGAAGAAACAGTGAACGGCGGAGAAGGTAGATGTCTTAATGCGAGTTTTGAATATGCAATGTGTGTCTGACCTCAGCGGGTATAGAAGAGGAGGCATTTAAGATTTATAAGTCGTCTCCAGTCCTCAGATTGACTAAAACACAGGGGATCATTTAGATAATGCACTCCACTCCTAACAACTGCTGAGGGTCAAAAAAGTAAATAACTCACTATTGACGGTATGAAACTACTGTAAACTCTGATGCATACATTGCTTCCCTTACTTCTGTTTTTATAACTGTTTATTTTTAGTTTGTATGTTCCTGATCTGATGTCATATTTTTGTGCGTGTGACCTGAAATCCAAGAAGGGGGAAGACGAGTTAGGACCCTTACTTTTTTTTTTTTCTCTCTTCACAATCTGGGTATGGGAGATAACGGAGTGAAAAATGTTGGAAGCAATCCACTCTGCCTTGGAGTAAGACCTTTACGATTTCACCACTTCATTAGGAAGTGGCTAATCTCTCCACTCGAGAGGCCTGATAAGGACTCTGCACTAATGCAAGGGGAGTCAAAGTTCAAACAGCCTTCGATGTTTTGATGCTTAACTTACTAAAGTTCCTGTATGTTCATTAGACAGCTTTATCAGGAAACTCTTCTCTTACATTCCCCCAATACCCATCAAGATTGGAAGAGGTGGTGGGTGGGGAGGGGACAAGGTGGAGTGTGGTGCAGTTTGCAGCTGTGTGGAGATAACAGATAGCAGGGATAGCCGGCTTTTGTAGAAGGAAGGATGGAGGGGTGAGGGAGAGGGAGAAAGAGAGACAAGTGGTCAGAGCATCTCCTCCTCTCCTCCAGAGCGCTCTCTCTGTATCTCGATTAAGCCTTCAGCCCTCACTGGTGTGTAAGTGTAAAGTCAATACAGGGTGTGTGTTGTGGTTGTGCACTCACATTTGAGGATGTGTGTTTTTTTTTGTGTGTACTGTCCACATTTGCATGCATGGTCCTCTCTATGTGTGTGTTTGTGTGTGTGCATCAGGCCTTGATGTCCTTATGCAGTCACATCTCCATCCACACGACAACAGCCCGGGCCCCTCCACTCATCAATTTTGCATTGCCATTTAAAAAAGCCTATCACACGTTCCCCATCAGATTCACATCGGCCCCTGGTGCACATAAAAAGGCCTATTTATACTGATCCCCTCTCCCTGAAATTGTTTTTCAAAGGGAAGATATTATTTTGTGCCCTTCTAGTATCAAAGACTCGTCAGTACTCCAGAGAGTCAACCACATATATCAAAGTAACATAGGAGCAAGAGGACACATTGAAGGGAGTGGGAGTGAAAAAAAAACAAAAAAAAAAAAACACATTTAGCATGAACTACTTTGGGATGTTTGGATGCTCTTATTTTTGTTTACTGAATTTGAATTCTGTCACTTTGTGTCAGGCGACACTCTGGCTGCCTTTTAATTGGGTCTGACATGTTTCTCATCTTAGACTAACTTTACCGATGTACAAACATGCTGTTCACCCTTCACAGAGGAAGTTGTGAAAAATATAGACTACAAACTCCAGAGAGTGACTGAATCAAAGGTTACAAAATGTTCATACATAGTGCAGTGGTATGATGGGTTTGGACGTTTTTGAAGTACCGCTGAAGTGAGTGCAACCTCTGCAACTTAGGTGTATTTAGTTCAACAGCACAGAGTTTATAGAGTATGGGAAGGAAATAATGGATCAGATATTTATCTTTTTCAGCGACAATTTCCAACTGACTAAAGGTCTGAGAAATCTTATTGAGTTAGTAAGTTTCTTGTGTACATAGAGAGTTATGTCATAGAGTTGTGTCTGGTTTCCAGTACTCAGGTGTTAACATGCACCTTTAAAAATTAACCAGGAAATCATCATCATGATCACCACCATAATAACAACAACAACAATTTTATTTATACAGCACCTTCAGAAACTGAGTTTACGAAGTTCTTGGACAGCCAAGCAGAAGGGCACAACAGCAGATGTAGGCTCTGTAGCCTACATCAGTCTCTGATGTAGGCTCCTTCCTACATCAGACACCTATTATGTCCCTACTCTCCCTCTCGGAAGCTGAGGTCTTTGGATCAGAATCTACTTATGATCCCTCGTACCCGT
>JAPTYR010000009.1:18868792-18880594 GCA_029814505.1 Siphamia roseigaster
CCTCTGCCTCCATCTATCCTACCACACCACACCTCTTTCCTTGAGAATCTGCGAGTGGTTGCAGACAGTAAAAGCTGGGCTAATAAAGTGCCATGAAAAAAAATAAAATAAAAAATCCCTTCGTGAGCAATACAAAAGGAATCCTGAATGAACAGCCTGGCTTTTCTATTCTGTACCTTTCCATCGACTCTTCACAGCTAAGGCCTTTTTCAAAGCAAATGAGGTCAAACAGAAGACTGCAAAATGTAAAGGATGTCGTAAATACATGGTACAGACCAGGCGAATGGGCACAACCAAATAATTCATTGACACAAGGAATTTCAATTTGTGTCTTTGTGTGACAAAAATGAGATAATGGCTTGTTCGCTGCTGTAGAATACAGATGGACTTTATGATCCATAACTTCTAACATAAGAGGTGTACAGCGTCTGATTCTGCTATTAAGAATTAAGAAGTGTCTGATGGTGACTTTCCAGGTTGTCATGCAAAAGCGGGAATATTCGGAAAAGTTTCCACTCCAAATCACTAAAGGGTCGACAAAAAAAATACACCGATATTCAAAACCATTTAATTCACAAACGTTAGATAGGGTTTACTTACGACAGCAAAGTTTGTGCTTTGTCTTGCTTTTGTTTTCATCTCATAAGTTAAAAATAATACATATTTTTGGGGGAAAAAACCTCCAAACTAATATAATTTTAAAGGCTATTGTCTGGATAGATGATGCTGGTTTGTGTGTCTGGAGTGTATCATAATAGAGAATAGAGCTGTCCCTGCATGTGTGTTGGTTTGCATATGCGGGTGTATATACACAGTCAATTATTGTGTCAGTTATGCTGTGTGTTTGTGCTCCCCCAGATGAGACACGAGTGTGTTTGTGTCTGTGTGTGTTAAGGTGTGTGAGAGCGAGAGAGAGAGAGAGAAGCAGGGGGTTGATGGGTCTTGGTGGGTCAGCACACCTGCTGCGGCTACAAGCACTCTGGGACAGCTAATGTTCTCTGAGCTGACAGGAATCTCCCCCACCACCCCAGCACCCAGCCCTCCTCCCTAGCCTTCCCCTTTAGTTTGAGCTCAGCTAGATTGCCCTTGTAACGGTGGCTAATAATGTCCCACAGAAGGCTTTTTAATGGGGAGGACTTTGATAGGTTTTCCAGGACACAGAAAAAGCCACACAGACGAAGACACATGCATGGCGTGCGCATGAAGACAAGAACGGACACACACATTGATGCACACGTGCATGCCTGTGAACTCACAAACTTAAACAAATGTGGATGTGCACACATAACCACACGCACACCCACACACTCCCTATCTGTCTGCTTGTTTTACCACATTATTATGGCTGGCAGGGGGTCTCTGGCCCTCTGCTGTTCTCCAAAGGCAGCCTGTAATGTGTCAAGAGAGAGAAAATGAGGAAAGAGGGAATAGAAGGAGGAAAAGAAAGAGGCGGAGGAGGAGGATGTAGACTGCCAGCTGACAATGAAATAAAGCCCATTAGAGAGAAGTAAAATAACACAGGGAAGGAAGTGACAGCAGGCCTGTTACACACCAAGCTTTACTGTTTTTAACTACTGTCATCCCCACTGGGTGACAGCAGCTGCCATCTCTCACACACACTCACATAAAGGGAGACATGTACGCATGCACACACACATGCACACAGGTACACAAACCCATTCAAACACATAAAGGCTCGCAATCACATTGTACTATTGTAATCATGCGCATGCACCCATGTGCAAATAAGGGGACGTGCGAACACACAAATACAGTATAGAGGGCGCATCAAAAGCACATCACTGTGCAATCAAAAAGCTTGTTTTCATTGTCAACATTTTTAATCATTATTTTTTAACATTATGCTCTCAAATAAACACAAAAATACGAAGGAAAACACTGAAAAACAGACCAGTCTTACTAACTTTATTCATGTTGTCCACTGGTGTCAGAATAGGAGGGACAACAAGATTTTGTTTCCAAACTTTCAGATATTATGGTAATAAACTGATAATGTCTCAGAAGGCTGTCTCAAACCAGTGATACCATTCCACTTACAGTAAAAAAAAAAAAAAAAAAAAAAAAAAGGGAAAAAAAGTCTGTTTAAGCATCATTTTATACAAATAAATTGCCCTGTAATCATGTCAACTTTGAATCTGTAAGGTTTTTAACTTTCTGCATTAATATGCACACTTACTATTCCCAGCACAAGTAAATTGAATGTTTATTTCCACATTCACTGGTCATATCAGAATCATTTACAATTTCTTTGCTGCCTTTGTGTGAGTGGATAACATTCACTGGGTTGATAAGACCCCTTTAATGAGAGACAGACGCTTTAAAAAGGAGTGAACATAGAACAGAGAGTTAAAATGCTCCAAACGTCACATGAAAATGAAATATTGTCCTGGTCAGTCCATTACGCGTCAGAGAGCTACACTGATATTTGGTAAACGACATCCTAAAACAATACAGTTACACCAAGGGTTGAAGGCTTTACTTGAAAAACTACAATCCAAATCAGGTAAGTGACTTGAAATTTATTTCTCAATTACTTGCAGTTGCAGAAAACACTAAATCACAGCCGAGTTTAGTCAAAAATTACAATTAGAAGCTTATGACATGTTATCACACACACTGTCTGTTAACTGATGTGTAAAAAATAGTTCTGCACACAAGTTTATAGCTGCTGTTTTCATAGTCTCTTGCACCCATCAATCTTGTTTAGCTCCGGCTGTCACTGTTTATAACATTAACCATAATGTCATTTAATATCGTCACAATCAACCACCATGCAGTTGAAATTAAGTCACAGTGGTGTCAAAGAGAAGAAATACTCAACAAGTGAGGTTTCTATATTTAAGATGAATTTCTGTTCTCTGGTTTCCAAGTTTGATACTATAAAATAACAGTAATATTAAGTTATTAAGTCTGTTGTACTGCACAGGGGTACAGAGGATTATTTATGTAATCAAAATGGGCTTTACAGATGCTCTATATGGGTAATACAGTCACAGGAAATAATTATTAAACTGTCAAAAGTCATCAAACACACTGGTTATGCAATCAAGTACTAACTCCTGTGTGCATCGTGTGACAAAAACAGGCAAAAGAAAACATGGAATGAATAAAAATACTGTTTTTGCCATAGGTATTGATGTAAGAACTTAAGTGATTGTGGTTATTATCAAGAAAACCATGGAAAACAGATAGATATCAACTTTGAAATTAAACTATGAGCTGTTTTTGTTATGATTATATTTGTTCAAAAAAAAATTACATTTAATTGTACCAGGCATTAAATTGAGCAAGAAACTGATGAAAACAAGGGTGTTCCATTTGTTTTTTCTGCAACTGTATGTGAGAGTCATGGAAGTTTTCCTCGGACCACAAAATTTTACAGAAAGCCAACGATTACCTAATCTTTAGGTCAACAGTTAAGTTACAACTTAGAGGATATTAAATAATGAATTGACATTGACCAACTGATGGAATATTTTATTACATTTGGTTTATAAACTTGCCATAATAGGAAATATAAGTTCCAATCTCACTGCTGAAACAAGCAATGCAGCAGAATACAGAAAAATAAATAAATAAATAAATAAATAAATAAATAAATAAATAGATAAACAGTGTGTACCAACGGTGCAGATGGAGTGAATGGTCCTGAGAGCTTAAAAACCCACATGAAGTTTTTTTTTTTTTTTTTTTTTCCTTCTTGCACACCATTTCTAAACAGAAAATGCTTAGTTTTCAAAATACCCTGATGAGAAAAGGGAATGCACTGTAGATCCACCAACCTATTACATCATCCAAAGATGCCACACCACTTCCAAAGTTATTCTGGCACTGCCGCTACCATCAGCGAATTGGATTATTATAGCGATGTTCGTGTCTCTACATTAGGGGTGGGTGGGGCACATCTTATACACTAGGTGGTGTTGTACCAAAAAGTTGGAAGATTCTCGACTGAATTAACGTAAATGAATCAAACGCACATCTACAGTTTGGGTTTTCTCGACACCGTCATTAGTTCCTGTTCAAAAACGTACCTTACAAATAAGAACACTTTATAATCAACTACTCGCTGATCTTGCAGTGGAAGAACAGATGTTGTGCTGCGAGTATATAGCCAGCAAATTCATCTGCACCATTAGGAGAAATGTGACTAAAGTCAATAACTTTGAGAAGATTTAGAGCCACACTCACCTCCTGATAACATCACTCAAGAGGAAACTGAGGAAAAAAAAAAAATAGAGCTTTGATGTTGTTTCACACAGCACTTTCAACAACTTCATCTAACTTCATCCTAAGTTTAGAGTGTTTTAAATAAATGACTTTGTCAAACAATAAATATTTACTCTTTTACTTGCCTATTTCCATGCACAAACGTTTACTTAAAGGTAAAATATTTAGCATACCCCCCCCCCCTCCAAAAAAAAAGACTCGCGCAATAATATTCGCTCTCACCTTCTCGGACTGAGAAACACTGCCCTCTACCTGTGTTTTCCATTTTTTTCCCTGTTTCGCTGTATCCAGGGAGTTTGAGCAATGAGTATATTTGTCTATAACAGTATCAAGTAGAGAGTTTAAGTGAAATGATGTAAAAACAACTAGTTTAAGCAGCTCTTTTCACTTGGTGTGTTACCGTTAGTACAGTGCAGTTCTGTCTGGGAGACAACACTCAGAACAAAGCACACAGACACTTAGATTTTTTTTAGATATTTTTCCTCACTAAAGCCACACATTCATTCACTCTCGGGCTGTTGTGTTTATTAGATGGAAAAGAGTTGCAAAGTCTTGTAAGTCATCCAGTGAACTCTTAAATAGTTTATCTTTACACCTGCATGAGGTAGAAAATCATCAAAATATTTCCTGTAGCTCTCCTCAAAGGTGAAACCAAAAGACTAGATATAAAGATAGACAATCTGATGTCACTTAATGCAGCTTTGAGATCAAAATAAAACAAACAGAGCCAAGAGGAGATGCAGAAGTTTTTTTTTTTTCCACCCAGACAACTTCATTTACAAAACGCTCAAAGGTAATTATGGAGTTTTACACAACACCACATAACTACTGCACGACTGAACCTTTAAAAGTAAAACCTTTGTGTAATGCATTTTTGTGGTTTATTGACACATCAATTGTCTGTATCCAATTTGATGTTTATTTAGAAGTTTGTTCTTATTGAGTAAAATTTCTGCATTACTGTCAAAATTAAATAGCATCAAACATCGGACATATTCAAGAATAAAAAAAATTTACATGTCACGGTGAAAATTTGTTTGGCATGCCCTTTTTGGAGAGAACATGGATGAGCGTGTAAAGCCAGATTTAACTAATGTTCCTGTCACCGTGGTCATTCAAATGCGTGTTTTAAAGTGGCTGACTGACCCGTCAAGAAAAATGGACTTTTAAATGATATGGACAGAAGGCTTGTAATGCCAGGTCTCACTAATATTGTAAAATATTCATGTGTACCTCCATCAATGCATGAGTGAGGGATATTCTAATAGATACTCAATTATTCATACACATAAATAAAAACCTGCTTACCTAGATGAGGACTAAAAACCTTTGCTATGATGGTTTATGGAGACAGCCTAATAATGTATGTATGCAAAGGTTTTTCTGTGTTCAGCCACACCTTGCGCATTAAATCCAGCTTACACTGCAATAAAGATGGATGGATGTCAGGAACTAAAAGTGGGGCCATCAGAGACACTCATTTTACATTCACAGAACACAACTTTCTGGACCTATGCAGCAGTATTAGCTATAGCTCAGCCAGTTTGCATATTTCAGCACACACACTAAATGTATGACGGCCAGTTTGTTCAGTTTGTTAGACTGTCAAACCAATACATCACCGGTTTCATGAGGAAGCCACATGACTTCATTTACATTGGATTTCAAGTTATTCTTCCAATAGTTTCAAGAAAAGTAGCTTTTGTGCAGTGTTATTGCATCATGAAATTGCATCATATGTGCTCCCGATGTTTATGAGCACTATATAGAGAGAATAATCTCATAATACAACCTTTACTTCAAGAGATAATGACATGCAGAATGAATTTTCAAGTAGCAGACTGTATGTTAGCATATTAAGGCTGTCTTAACAGTAGCTATTAGAAAGCCTTGGAGATGAGGACAATCCTGCTAAAACAACAAAAAACAAGCAAAACGCAATTTAATTGAAATAAATAAATCATTGCAAACGCATCCCTATAGTAATAAACTTGCCCAGAAGTACCTTGCTTCACCATGCGGTTGTTTTTCCTTCAACTGACATGTCTGTTTTGTTGCATCTTCCAGATCTCTAAGACCACTTGTGAAAAAGAATTAATTGGTAATCAGTTTTAGTTGCAGGCTGCAAATATTTAATTGAATAAACAAACAGACGAAAACAACTTAATGGGAAGTGTTATGATAATGCTTTGCATCTTCCCTTACTTAAAATTCTGACATGAAAAATGTAATTATTGTTGACAAAATTAATCACATCATAATTAAGTCATGGCAGAAGGCAAGAGTTGTGGAAGTGGGTTAAACATAAAATAATTTTCTTGTTATTTTCTCTTCTTAAGTTACATGAAAATATCAAATTAATTCCTTGGTGTCAGTATGCAATCACAATCATGAAAAAGCTAAGTATAATACATTTTAACTTAGAAATGAACTGGACAAATCCTGCAATTTCCAGGTCAGTTAGAATAGAAATGTGTGATGGCATTTCTTTCCATGCAGTTCAAATTTCTCAAACATTGAAATAAGCGTTACGACATAAATGTAAAAAGGTATCCTCCATTAAAAGTAGACTGTACTATAAGGGCATTTCCATCGTCATGAATTGAAATCTAGATTTTCATGGCAATATGTTTGGAATATAAAATAAAGATTATCATAGAAATGATCTCTTATCTCTGGTCAACATTTATTAACTGTTTGATCAGACATCTCCTCATATCCTGTTTAAAAGTACATTGGCCTGATGCAGTCGATTAAAGTGGACGCTCTAATCACCAGTGATTAATTGGAGAGAAAAGAGCAGTCGGTGGTGTTAAACAGACAGAGAATGTTTAAAGACTTCTGATGAGCCTGGGGAGAATGTGAGAGGCAGGTTGCACAGATAATAAAGTCGTCAGCTGTTGTTAAAGACAACAACTGTGTGCATATATGCATGTATCGGGCATGCATCTTTTGACAATAATGATCCAAATATTGCGTAATTAATTATCCTTGTGTCTGAATAGAGATGAGATGTGAAGAAAGGCTCCAGATACATGTAAAATGAGGGGGAAACAGGAGGAGGATGAATGAGATATAAAGATCACATCTCCTTTGGAGTCGTTTCTGTCTTCATAAAGCAGCAGGGTGAGAGATGAGCCTGCTGTGCCCTCCTGTGGCCACAGCAGTGAAACATTACCTTCCTATTTCTGTCCTACAAACTCTTACTTGCATTTTTAAAGAGTGTTAGTTGAATCTAAATATCACATATATTAGCAAAAACACAACACAGTGAAGAAGAACAAACTGATACCTGGATGAAACACTTAAGATTCATAAATAGTTTAAGGTTTATGATTCATTGTGCTAATTTGTGTTCTATAAATTCCAGTACATAGCCACACGATCACTGCAGCAAATATAAGGCAAACTAATCCTCTGAGGATTGTAAAACAAACAGAAACACAATTAAGGAAATACTATCTTGTCCCTGTTAAAGATGCTCCATCTGGGGCAAGATTAGTAAGAAAACACAAAATAATAGCATAGTTCAGTTAATTGTTTTTAACAGTATTTATGGAAAATAGAAAATACGTAATTTGCTTTCATTGTTTTAAGGCTTTTGGGGGACAGTGGAGACCGTACGCCAACATGCATGTCAGACAAACAACCATCGTACAGTCAGACACTGGCCCAACAAGCCACACAGACAGGCATCTCAGCAGTCAGTCAGAGTGACAGTCATTCCACCAACAAGTCAATCAGACCCTTGGCTAAACCTTTAGTCAGTCAACAAGCCAGTCAGGTATCCAGCCAGCCTGCCACTCATCGGGTTAGCCACTCAACATCCCAACACGTCGACTAGTCATTTAATTTGCTCCCTCACAGCCACTAAAGCAGCAGTCAGTCGAGACTTCAAATAACCAGTCAGTCACTCCTCCAGTCAGACAGGAAACCAGTTAACCTCTGCCAAAGAAACAACCTCTCCATCAGTTTAACCAATACCCTACCTGTCACGTTAGAGCGGTATATTAACTAGGGCTGGGTTGTACACGCAACCTCTCACTTCCACTGTGGAGGAGCCCAATCATTAATTTCACTACGGTAACTGCAGGGCAAAGACATAAACCAGAGAAAAATAAAGACTGAACCGTTTAAGAGTGGCCTTTTCACACCAACATATGTGCATTGGAAAATAGACAAGGATGAGCATGCACACGCAGACACAAACACACACACACACACACACTATATGGGAGCTGACATGTGCCCATCTCCTCTGTTCTGCCCTTGGAGAATCTAAATGCTAAATGTATGTGCATATTTTTTCATAGCAAGAGACATATTAGAATTTTTTCCAGCAACCCCCCATCCCCATCCACCATCTCCCATACGGAGGACATGAAAGAGTCTGAAGCGCATAATGCTCGAGGAATTAAGGGATTCCTTGGTGGCCCTGAGTACCAGGGGCCATCGTAATGACAATAAGGCTTAAGCGCTTTGTATACCCCCTTCTACCGTGCTCTGTCTTTGCCCGTCCTACAGTTTCCATTTTTTAAATATATTTTAGGGCATGTGTGTGTCATTAAATATTCATCTTGAGGTAAAGTAATCATCTGTTTGTTATTGAAAGAGGCACATAAATTTGAACAGAGAATAGACAGATTTTCTCTCTTGTTTGAAATGGGAAGAGGCAGGACTGTCCTTGTTGTTTGGGTGGACAAGCATGCAAATACAGTCTGTGGGTATGGGTGAAGAAAGCAGCTTCATTTTTCCAATTTAAAGCTACAGTTGTTTAGTTTTTCCATTTTTTTAAGCCAAAAGACTACCATTTACAAAAAGGGCATCCAGCCAAAAAGAAACAATTCCTCCATTTTCCCATGTGAGTTTATGGGAGATGATCTCACTCGTCTCTTTTATCTCTTCCTGTCCAGTGATGGCTATTGATCTAGGTCAAAAGGAGCAGAGGTAATTGATTGAGAAACTCTAGCATATTCAAAGAGGATAGATTCCCACTAGACCTACAGAATGGTGTTGTATGCTTCATATGGATCAGTCTCTTCAACAGGGGCCACTTACCATCTCACCACCACTGTCAAACATTATAGACAGATCCTGTCTCCCATCATGGGGAAGCTGGTGACAAACTGAATGGTTTCAAAAATTCTATCGTATTGCATTCTTTCACATGAAAAAAAAAATCAATTCAATTAAAGTATTTGTGATGTCTGGCATTTTAGGAATGTAAAATATTTAGTTTTGTTTAACGTCAATGGGGACAGTGTATTTCACTGTTGACTGCTGGTCACATTGTTAAAATGAAATTTGCAAGAAATATCCACTAGAGGGAGACATTGGACTGTTTTTTTTTAATGCAATGTGTCTCACTTCACTTAATAAAAAGCAGAGATGTCATTAAAAGACACTCACCCTGCTGTAAACAGCAGAATGAATACTTGCTAAATACAACAAATAATTGAATGCCCAAGTATATTATAAATTGAGTAGTAGTGCAAAATGAAAATCCACAGTGAATGATTGTCATATTGTTTTCCGTTTCCACTTGTGATGGGTTTTTTTTGTTTTTGTTATGCCATGACCTTTCTTTGTCAGGTTTTGCGACGCCTAACTTTTCTAACAAAGGTAGAAAGGCTTTCCCTGTCAGAAAGCCTGCAGGAATGAAATAACTTAAAAAAATAAAAATAAAAAAAAAGTGTTTCTGCCTGAAGTACTGTAAGCTCACTGTACTGTGGCAGGTCAGAGTCATGTTTTGTGTTAGTTTTGGCACCACTCACTCTGATGGGGAAAGTGAACCACCACTGTCAAAGTGTCGCTTTTAGGTGCTTGTCTTGATCAAAGGTGGCATAGACCGCCCCACAGATTGTTCTTTCAACATACATGAACCTGCCATACATGCAGCGCACGTGCAGTGCATGTCACTGCATGTACTGTATAGACAAAAAGATATATTGTACAAACACACACGTGTGTATGGCCATGTGAATACGATGAGTTTAAAGACAGATGTATATTTATATTTAACTCCACAACACACACATGCACAGGTATGCACAGGGACAAAAGACACTAACATACGGCATATGCAGATAATATACAGGCCACACAGTTGTAGGCATTTGTGCATGAATATACAAAAACATAAGCAAAAGCATTTTTAAGACATTGAGAAAAAACAAATCCTCACACAGAAGTCTAACTTTCTGTTTTTACTCAGTGTTAATTGAAAGAATGAGTCTTGTGACCCTGCTGGGTGATTACTTAGCTCATGGCCTTGCAAGATTCATAAACAGTTCCAGGAACACCTGAACGACAGTCATTCTCTGAACTCTCACTGTTAATAAGGTGGTGTTAAATTAACTACAATAACATTCACAGCTTTGGTTGTTTCACCAACAGATTGCCAAATAAAAGGAGCACAGAGAGAATAGGTGATGCAGAGAAAACATTAAAAAAGAGTGACTTACCTTCTGCCTGGACTGACCCATATTCTCATTAGCCTCAGGGTCAAGTAGAGTCCACTGACAGTTCACACACAGCACTTGGGGTCCTGGGTAACTTTTGTAGCTCTTACTCCTGTCAAGTGTTATGGAGAACATGACTGTCACACCACCTGACAACATAAACAAAGCTATAGGTCAAACACACTGTTTAGTTTTTAGGTTTGGTCTTAAAGGTTAAGTATGTAGGCACGTGCATGTGCATTTGAGGTTTGTTGTTTGTAGGTCAGTCGACAGGCTTTCATTATAGATGTAGGAAACCAAGACCTGAACCACATGCATGAAGGACAGTAATTAATAAATGATATATTGTTTGCTTTAACTCAAAAGGAAAACAATGCTGTCATAAGAAGCGAAGTTTTGCTCCAATAAAAAACATAAATGCAGCATAAAGATAATTAATCCTGGGTAAAATTATAAAATAAGTATCATAGTGAAAATTGTGTAAAATTTTGCACAATCTCAAATATTATCAAGCAATATTTGAAGAGAAATATCTGATTCAGACAGATAGTCAAATGCTTATTGTTTATATATATATTTTTAGTGGTAAACAAGGAACACAAAAAAACTAAATATGTGACCGTGTCAATGTCATGCCCTGGATGTGTTTCATTATCTTGTTGAAACAGCCAGTTTGAACCTCAATGGAACACAGCACATGCAGAGGGACCATGGGGGTTTTCCAGAATGGCATATACAATATATGATGCGATATACACAACTGCATGGCTTATTGGGGCTGAACGGTTTCAAGAAGAGTTGTATTGCGATTTCTATGGCAGCTATTGCGATTTCGATTTCAACCACTTTTTTTTTTAACAAGATTCAGTGCAAATTAATTCAAACAATGAATTCAATAAAGCTAACTAAAGTAAACGCATTTCTCCCCGCTTCTCGTGACCACTTACACTGATTGGAGTGCAGAACACATGACTTGTCTATGTGCAGCATAGAGCTTTTTGATTGGTTGGTAGCCGACACAGAGCTGGACCTTTCTACACCACAGGCTACAGTGTGAGAAATTAAAAAAAAAAAAAAAAAAAAAAAAAAG
>JAPTYR010000009.1:19101056-19112544 GCA_029814505.1 Siphamia roseigaster
TACGTATCCCTTTCTGGCTGATTAGCAGAACTGTATGTTGGCCAACGATGAGTCAGCACTTTACACCTTGGGTCCATCGTGTGAAATGAAGCTGACTGCAGGGTAATTTCCAGAGTGTGTCTGTGCATGTGTCTGCCTGTGTGTGTTTGATCCCATCTCTCAGGGACATACGGATGCTTTGGCAGGGGAGGAGAATGGTTAAACCAGTAATGGGCCATTTAAAACTCATGGCTGCAGTGAAGGTGAGAGGAGAGCTGTGCTCAACTATTACACACAGTGGGGACAGTTCCAGATGTACAATGGCACAATATGCAGGTTTTGTTCAAAATGACAGGAGGGGGTATCCAACAGGCTTGTGGTAAAGTCTTGCATGTTTTTGGTATAGTGGTGGAAAAAAGGCAAATAAATGAAAGAAAGAGGCCACTGCATAATTATTTGCAAGCACAAAAATAAGGAAAAAGAAAGAGGAGAGGGCAAAGCTCACAAAGCGATTAAAAAATAGTTTTCAAACTGTCAAGGAAACAGACAGTGGTGGGAGCACTAGCAGAGGGTAAGTGATGAAGAGGAGGGTAGTTTTACCAGAGACACAGGACAGCTACTCCTATCCAAGCCACGAGTCCACACCCGGAAAAACAAGGGACAGCTGATTTTTTTTATTTTTTTTTTTTTTGCGCTTTTTGCTGGGTGACTGCATGGCAAAAAAGCTGCAACTCCTATCTTGGCACACTTACCATCTTCCTCCTCCTCTCTGCAATCTGCTCCTCTGACTCCATCTCTACTTCATTGCTAACGGAGGTTTTGTCTTCTAGATCCTCATATAACTCAGGATCCTGTAAGAGGAGGGGAGAGGGGGGTATGGCGCTTTATCATGGCTGATCATTCAGTCTGGCTACAGACTAGAGGGAGACAGGCAAGAGGGGAGGTAAGGGAGAGAAAGAGGGCAATGGGAGTCATCTGAAGGAGGCGAAGGGGAAAATAGGTGTGCTTGTTTTGTTGTTTTTTTTTTTTTTTTAATAGTGAGTCTGTGCGACACATCTGCTCAGAACTTGTCTTTGGTCAAACAATGTGCCCTGTTCCTTAAAGATGATGGTCAATGAGCTTGCATGTGCATCACACTGTGCTCATTTCCATTCTGCTGCATACCAAACTGATTTTGCACCTTCTTACATTGTGAACCTTTTAAAGACAGATATATTGTACTCTGCTTGAGGAATGAGCACATTGTTGTAACAGCAACGCTGTTTATGCTTTGTGTCTCTTCAGTTGGGGCATCTTGGTGTTCCTCTTTTTCATCTGTAACAAAACAGGTTTAGGTTCCCTGGCTGTCCATGCGTGTATTATACATGTTACAGACAAATCTTTGATTTCAAACAGAAACATGAATGAACCCAATTAATATTGTTAAAAAAAGTAGGTCTTGTCATGACAAAAATCAATGTTGAGAGCAGACAACAGAAAATATTTAGAAGTCTATCCTAGTTTAACATCAGAAAGACAGCGGTTTCTCTGCAGATGTTGAATATGTTCCTTGACAGCCACATGGCACCAAACTGCCTCATGAATGTGACTGCAAAACCTGAAGTAAATGATCAAAACTATAAATTGGGAGTAAAAAGGCGATTTTATAAAGGGATGATGAGGAAAGAAGGGACCCTAAAGATGGTGTGACTAACAATGGAAAAACATGCACAGAAATGACATTTCACTAGAATTAAGTCATCAAGACTAAAATGCTCAGAAACCTATAAAATGTAATGAGTAATGCCATGATAAAAGGAGTGACACGAGCTGAAAGTGTGAGGTTTATGAAAGTATTCTTGCCTGGTTGTTTGAGATGGAGAGGCGAAGGGGAGACAGCTTCCGTTGCTTTCCATCAGCTATGCTTTTGCCCTTTGCTTCACCGTCCAAACCCATGTTCTGGTTCTGGCCCTGGTCCTCCCGAATCATTTCCTTGTCTTTGCGACTCCCACGGCGCCTACCTCCAGCGCCCAGGTTTTCTGTGGGCTCTTGGTTGTGCTTCAGCACGGGGCACTCCTGGTTCCCCTTCACACAGGCACAGTCCACCTTGTATTTACTGAAGTGAACATGGGGAGGAAGGGGGAAGTCAAGTTTGAGCTTTGAAGGTGCTACATGATGCCACAGTGATATTATGCATTTCTTAAAAAAAGAAAAAAAAAACTCACCAGCTGCCATAGTCAAAATCAAAACCAATGGTGATCTCTGTGCCCTTGGTGATGGGCCGCAATGAGTAGATGTATAAGTGCAGCATGCCATCTTCGATGACATGTCTCACCTGAAGAAAGTTAGAAAACACTCAAGTTAATTGGTTGATGCACACAATCCATTATTAATTATTGTTCAATGGAATCTGTGGTTACCTCAGCATTCGGGGTACAAGAACGACGGATGAAGCGTGCCTCATTGCCAAAGCTACGAGCATCCACACACATCTCCAGTCCATCAAATTTAGAGTAAAATAACACAAATGGGTATGGCCTGCAACATGGAAGACAAGAAAGGCAGTGGAAGAGTGGTATTAACAAAAACAGCAGTACAATGACCTACTTACTACAGCAGTACTACTATCAGTATATCTATATCCCTTAGACATCAAGAAATAAATCCAAGGATAAATCCTTTTTAACCGACCTCTTGAAGAAGTATCCATTGGCCTCGAACTGCTGTCGAAGCATGAACTTGCCCCTGTACTCAATGATGAGAGAGTCTGGGGCCAAGTCTCTCACTGCCTTGAGGATCTTCTTGTTCTTCTGAACTTGACTCTGGAAGCAAAAGAAGGCCAGATAAGAGAAGGGCTTTTGTAATATACTGCATGGTTAGGCATTTTAAATCATTACTAGGATCATTTTTTAAAGGGGGAGTTCAGGATTTTTGACACGAATCTGTATGGTATCCCCGTCAGCAGTGTCGAACAGCCACACTGACTTACGCCCGACAGTGTCCCATGAGCTGAGTTCTCCTCCAGTTTTGCTCAAAACGAAAGTAGTCCGGCAAGTTTGCTGGGACACTAAAATAAAATGTTTTTCTTCTCAAAACGGCATGTGTTCAAAAGAGTGATTTATTTGCATCACAAAACCAATATCCATGGAAAAAGTCACACGTCGTAGTTACTTGGCCCTACTTTCTTTCAATTACTATCAATGCACGCAGTCATGCTGCTGACTGATGCGCACTAGTCAGCTGTAGTCTTGCAGTAGCGCGCAGAGATACGAAGAGAGTGAAAAAGAAGTGAGGCTGACGAGGTGTGACTTTTTCATGAAAATTGGTTGACACTGCTGACGGGGATGTCATACAGATTCATGTCAAAAATCCAGAACTATCCCTTGCCGACATACATGGACATGCATGCACATACACTGATAACTACCCCCTCCCTCATCCCATCCTCACCACACCTTCGACTCCCATACTATGTCCACCAGTGTGTTTTTTTTTTCCATTGTTTGCCAATCAAAAAAATTCCTCATGGGTTCCCACCATGTGATGTTTTCAAATGTTTGATGTCATGAATGTGCCTGTTTATCTATGTACTGCTGATTGCGTTTTCTGTTTCATGGTCAAGGTTGCACCTCTTTGTTGGGCTGCAGTCCAGTCCCACTTGGGGAATGGGGCAAAATCTCTGAATTTCCCTTCTAGGGATGAATAAAGTATGATTGATTGATTGATTGATCGATTGATTGATTGACTATAGTACCTGGGCATCATGAAGTGCGGTGTAACTCCCATGGTAAACTCGCTCATTGTGCATGGCCCCATCAAGCTTACGCTGGATTTTTTAGTCATCCACCAAAAACAGAAATGTCTCAACCTCCACGACTGACCATGGTGGCTGAATTAACTGACTGCTCTGTTCATTGTAACTCTGAATCTATTTTTTTTTTATGGCGGGTTGCACATTGATAAAGCAATCATGCAAACAACTCCACCAATCAGTGTCCATGCTGCTTACACATTACGTTATAGTATCGCTTGGGACCACGTTGAACCTCAGCGGAGTAGATACCAAAAATCTATGACCCGGTGCCATGGGACCGTGGCCTTTCGTAGTGGAAACGCACCAAAGTGAGTAGAATCAGGTAGAGCCAATACTAGTGGAAACACGGCAATAGTGTCTCAAAATTAACTACCTGTGTTTTGAATGCTCTTGACTTCCTCTGTGTGAATTTGAATCCATCTGTTCCTTGCACAAAAGGCCACAGCTTTATTCTTTCAGCAAAGTCATGTAAATCTTTTTAGAAAAATGTTCATCATATTACCCAGTGGTCAATGCGATTATAGGGTCACTGTTATTCTGCAGAGAAAGACGGACAGCAAATGAAGGAGATATTACTGAGAAAGAGACATGACAAGCAAGCCAGAGAATGGAAATGTTGATGAATAAGAGTAAAGGACAGGTAGAAAATAGTCTTTAAAAAATGCAATGGGAAGAGAACTATTAAATTGTCTACTTGCTTGAAATTGGAAAATATTGAGCTCAAGGTTATCAGGGCTCCTGGGTCTTTATACATTCACCTGTTGGCACTGGGCTGGAAGCCAAATCATAATAGCTCCACTAATGGAGCTTCCTATGTAGCACTGCCATAAGATAGGCATGAAATGTGAATGAATTATTTTGAAATAATAAATGCAGTACAATGCACCACACATATCGCAGTTTGCATTTTGGAGGCACAGTGGAGAGCTACGATTGCATATTTAAAGTGATGTATAATATCCTCATGTACCAACATTTTATGCTTTAAGTCTAGCTTTAAGGTCATCAGTAGAAAACATTAACCTCGACGACTGATTCATAGGAAAATGAATAGCCCTAGGTTGCTTTCAGATATGACATATTCTTGCCCTTCAATATAACACGTAGCTTTAAGATGTAAACATCACCACAGTGTCACAGTTACTTCACTCTTACTCACCAGTGTTTTTAAAAAGAGGCTGATCTTGAGGGAAACATCTTTGTCCTATTCCTGCTTTCTGACTTTTGTAAAGCCTACATAAGACCCAGGATCATTCAAGCATCAATGTCACCAGAAATAGAAACAGGCTTGAAAATTCTGACTGTCATTTTTCCTCTGCTTCAGCACCTTGCAAGATAACAGACTACTTTCAAAACTTTTATTCCTGTCATAACATTTAAATATAATATTTCTGTCTTTTTTTTTTCCTGTATAGATTTTGGCCAACATTATAATTTTCCTCTGTGGCAACATGGCAGGAGCATACCACAAGCATCTGATGGAACTGGCACTAAAACAGACTTACCAGGACACTTGCAACTGCATCAAGTCTCCTATTAAACTGGAATTTGAGAAGCGACAACAGGTAAAAGGATGCAAAAAAAAACAAAAAACCTTCATACATTCACATTACTGCACCATAGCCACTTTCACACCTGTATATAATGTGTATTTACTTCCATTTCATGTATATTTGAACATACAGAAATATTTTACTTTTTCTGCTCACATTATTTACTACTTTTATCTCTTCACACTTACTTTCCTTTTTTTTTAAAGTGTTTTTTTGTGTGTGTTTGTACAGAACTGTGCTATTGTGACCCAGTAATTTCCCTTGTGGATCAATAGTTTGTATAAGTCAAATGACCAAATAAGAGAATAGCAGATGATGACAATGATGATTACAATCATAAAGACAGTGGTGTAGCATAGGAATGTCCCTCAGTAAGGAATAGAATATGTAGGATTGATTGGGGGGGAGCAGAGTGCTGTTATATAAAAATAGTGATAATGATAAAAACAGCTGTGTCACATTAAGAGATATTTGTGAAAACATTATTTTTGACACAATCTAAATGATACTGTTTTATCAACTTTGATATTTTTCTGTTAAAAAAAAAAGTTACGGGAACATAACTCTTGGAAAAACTGCCAAGTACATCTGCCTCCAAAGTGATCGAGGTTGTATGTAATATTCATTTTGCATACTTTCATATTTATCTGTTAAATGAGTTTTTGGGACTGTACCTAAAATTGTCAAATACAGAATCTAATCAGCTCTGCCAGATACTGTGGTTTAATGACTGTAGTTGACTAAAGGGAGTGACTCCACAGAGACTTTGTGTTAGGGGTCGCATTTACAGATTGTGTTAATTGTTAATGACCTCAGTGTGATGATTATATTAAGCCTCTGGAGACTACTGTATGTGCTCAATTCTCTGCAGTAAACTCTTTTTAGCATCCTATATAACTGTGGGCTAAAATCTTTGCTGCTCTGCATCTCCAATTAGATTTTTCTGCAGCATTCACTAAGTGTGAATATTGTTTGCTCACACACATCGATGGCAAATATTGTGTCCCATTCATAATATGCAGCCACTTTTGTGTTATTTTTGTTCCCCAGCTTTTAAGCTTTTCTCCTCATGCAGTGAATGTCTGTAAAGTTGAAAGTAAATTAGTCTCACACACAGAGCCCACTCCTTTGAGATATTAACAACGTGTTGATTAAAGTTTCCTGCTGTGTGAGCCTTGAATGGCGCTGACTTTGTAATTTGTCTGGTGCATTTGCAACTTTTCGATCATTATTGCTTTTCAGCTGTTGCATCCAGCTGTTGCTGTGAATGCTCAGGCTTGAGGTGAAGCTGGTTTTTACCCTTAGTGATTTGGTGAATTTGGCTTTTGGTGTTACAGCAGCTTTGAATGAAGCTGAATATGCCTTGGGTGTTGCATTTCTCGAACAGCAGGAGTGCTACTGGTGCTTTAGACAGATGGTAGTAATTGTGCAGACATACAGTTCTCTGGGGTACATGCCGCACTCATAATATATGCTGTTTGCTGTATGCTTTTATCCAAAGTGCCTGCAGTACAGTGAGCGCATGCATTTTTTTGTATGAGCGGTCCAAGTGAGACTATGTGTCTTTGTAGTAAATCCAAAACTTCAGCAGAATTGTTGGTGCCCATGAAAGGCTACTCCTTTAGATGGACTTTCTTGGGCCTTATTTACAGCCCAGGCATAGGATCAATGGTGCAGGAACATATCAAGCTGGAGGTGACATTGACTTAATTAAATGTTTTCTTCAGTTCCAAGAAGACTTTTATTTGCCAAACCCTGTGTGGGATGGATCAGAGTAAAACCCAATGGCTTGCAATAAAATAATGAGCAGAATAAAACTTTCTTTTGGAAAAAAAAAAAGAATGGATCATTACTTTGAGTCACAGTGAGTCAACCTGACAATTTAGTACCCAATTAACCTTCCCTCAGAGATCTATGTCATAATGAAGGATTGGAACGTAATACTGACAGGCTTTTGTCTCCTCTAGTGATCAGCTGTGAGTGCTTCAGGATTAAATAAGAACTGTATTTGATTAGCTATTAATTAGCTGAAAATATTTGACTGTTGCTCTAACAGACCAGTGTCCTTACTAATATATTGAGTTTTTAATCAAGAAGGTTGTCTTTTTTCCCCTTTTTTTTCCTGTTAAAGTGTTCACTTTATTCTCAAATTCCAGTGATTATTACTTCTCGTCACCATTTTAGGTATTTTTCCAACTACAAACAGTGATTCAGTCAAAATAAGTTCTTATGTACTCATCAGTAAAAACAACCTGTTTCTACACTATTTTTATGTAGTGATGTATTATTAACCTGTTAAATTAATTTAAGAAATGGAGGCCAAAACCTCACCAGGGTATCACTCATATGCGCACAAAAACAAGATGAAGACACTAAATCGAAAGAAAAAGGTACTCAAAACATGTGAAATATTAGTCCATGCCGCAAGATAATTTAACTTGACAAAATTTGTTCAATTAAAGTTGTTATAAGCTAAGCACATCTACAGAAGTAGGAACACTTAAAATCAGAAATGAACTCTTAAAACATGATGGATTATTCAACATTTCCAAATCAAAGGGTTTTGGGTATGTTTGTTTTTTTAATCTCTGTAAGAACCAAATAATTTGCCGTTCAAAACAAGCATTATGTTACGTACTCACTGTGAAAATCTAAATTGTTCTTCTCACTTCTAGTCAAAATATTTCATGATCATCACAGTTAAACTAAGGTATAATCACCTAAAAAGTAGCTTTTCAGCAAGATATAAATAACTGATTTTTAGACAATAGATCCTGAAAATCTTACTTCAAAAATATCTTATCCAGATCATTTTCACTTGTTCCATTGGCAGACTTTTTTGCTTGAATTAAGAAAAATCTTCAATTTTGATGAGAAATGAGAAAAATACCCTTGGTAAGATTTTCATTTTTTCGAGTATTGCAGTGCTGACTGTTTGGAACCTGCCTTTTTCACTCATTTTCTCATTGTACTCCTGCTTCTTCTTGTTTGTGTTATTGCCATCAGGAACGTCTGCTGTTGTCACTGTTGCCAGCTCACATCGCCCGTGTGATGAAAGCTGAGATCATCCAGAGACTGAAGGGCCCAAATTTTGGCCAGATGGAAAACACAAATAATTTTCACAACCTCTATGTTCAGAGACATACTAATGTCAGGCATGTATGATTTATTTAACTTTATCTATGATGTAACCAAGAAGTATAATAATTTATAAAACACAAGTGACAGAGTGAAGAGTTGACTACAGAACCTCTTATGACCTGTAAGTGTATAATACTAACATACTGTTTATATATACTTTTTTGTTCTTATCTAGTATACTGTATGCTGATATAGTGGGGTTCACACGACTTGCCAGTGACTGCTCACCTGGAGAACTCGTACACACGCTCAACGAACTGTTTGGAAAATTTGATCAAATCGCCAAGGTAAATATTCTATTGATACATTGTTATACAAAAACAGCCATCCATAGAACCTAGCAGGAAAGGATTCATATTTAAGAGGATTTTAATATACGTCTCTCACAACTCAGTAGCAAATACATGACATACACCACTGCACAAACAGTATATAATGTTCCTTAATGCACAGAAAATTGATTTCAAGCCACAATAGATGTCTGAGCTTATACCAAAGACACATAAACTCTGAAAGGCCTAAAGCTTCCAAGCTCATTTTTCTCAGCATTTAATCTTTCCTTAGTAATGAATCGCCATTTATGGTGAGATTATTCTCCGTATTTATTATTTTCATGGGAAATCAAGTATTTTTTTATATTAATCTTGCTGTAGATGTGCATAAAAGCTTAAGAGTATATTCAAAGGTTTTTAGATCGCATAATTATTGTACCAGAACAGAGAAAACTGAGGGAGTGAAAAGCGAAGCAAGCTTCTATCATTAACTGAGAATAAAAACAAGTGGGTTTAATTGCCGAATTGGTGTTTTTACAATATGATAGTTTCTAAAAACGAGTTTTATTTCTTAACATTTAAACTTTCCTAAGTGATTTAACACCATTTTCTCGGAGTATTATCCTCAGTATTTTGGATTTTCCAGTAAGAATCAGATAGTTTCCTGTATTTAGTTTACTGACTGTGTAGGTGTTTGTTAAAGCTCAGGGTAAATTCAAAGGTTATTATATTAGAAAAGAGAAACCTACAGAAAATAATGACTTTTTCATAAAATATTTCATTCTGACGTGTCTACAAAAAAGAACATGGATTTTATTGGTGAACCATTATTGGAGAAGATGATGTGTTTATATGTAACTAATGAAACCTCAGAACATCTAAGTATGACACAATGCAGCTGAAAGGGAGAAAATGGATTTTACCTTTCGTATTTATTGCAACGAAAGGGTTAGTGGTTTAAAGTTATTTAAAACCGTCGGTCAGTAGAATCATTTGGCTGTTTAGGTTTTTGAAGGTTTACATGATGTAAATTCTTGTATGTTTCTAAGACGGATTCAGTATCAAAATATTCAAAACACTGCCTGTGAAAGAGAAAGTAATATCTTTTTTTTTAATGTCCATAGAAACTCTTTTATTATTTTAATGCACTCTCAACAGTCAAGGAGCAAGAGCATCATTCTAAAGTTGTCAGGCAACATTCAATTATGGGTGTCTCACCCACAGAACTATAAATACAGAGTAAAATGTAGTAAAATACTATATGCGTGAGATATGTTCAGAGTCTGGGACAGAGTTTTTCCTTCAAAGACTTGGATGTTATTAAATTAAAAAGCTGTTAGTAGGACCTTTGGTTGACCCCAATGATCTGATTCTGTGAACCTTTTTTATTGCAGGAAAATGAATGTATGCGGATCAAAATTCTTGGTGACTGTTATTACTGTGTATCAGGCCTGCCAGAATCTCTCCCAAACCACGCTAAGAACTGTGTCAAAATGGGTCTGGACATGTGTGAAGCCATCAAGTAAGTGCTATTGCATAAGAGTGCTGCTCAAAAATTGACGGTGGTATTTTTGAAGGCCTAGTTTTAATGTGACTGTCGTGTTTAATTGCAGAAGCCTTACATAACCTCTGTAACAATGTTGAACAGACGTAGTGTTGATGATATACTTGAGTTGTAATAAGGAATTGGTGGTCTCCAGAATGATGGAAATAAATTAATCTATCAATTACAAACGAGTAAAACAGTGTCATAAACTGAATCCAGAAGTTACATATGCCAAATCAGTCATAACATTCTGACCACTGACAGGACAGGTGTTAAGAATATTGATTACTACAGAACACACTGGGTTTTCCCCCCTTTTATTGGATTGGATAGAGTAGCCAACAAGTGAAAAATTAGTCCTTGGAGCTGATATGTTAGAAGCAAAAAAAAAAAAAAAAGTGGTGTCAGGCACAACAAACCCTGCCCCCTTGCAAGTGTTTTACCTGATTTGCCTTATCTCTTATCATTGCGAACACACATTTTTGGTGACTGTGACCTTGACCTTGGACCTACAATCACTAAAATGTAATAGGATCTATTCTGGACTATTCTATTCTATTTGTATAAAGTTGTTGACAGACAGACAGACAGGCAGACAGAAAAAATCCAAACAAACAAAAAAAACTGAACCAAAAACAATACCCCTCTCCCCTTTCGGGGGTGGGGTAAAAACAGCAACATAAGGAGCTGAGTAACTTTGAGTGACCAGGTCTATATTGTAACAGTGATGACTGGGTCAGAACGTCTCCACAACTACTGGTCTTGTTGGGAGCTCTGGTCTGCAGTGGGGAATACCAACCAGGAAAGAGCACCCTAATCTGAGGACTAATGAACATCTGTGGAAGGTGTTGGATAAATAAACCCTATCCATGAAGACCAAACCTCTCTACTTCCATGACTTCAGGCATCTGCTGCTAATGTCATGGCACACATACCACAACTAGGGTGGTCAGATGCCATTGGCTGAAATTTAGGACAATGTTTGGGTTGTTTCTTTGTGTTTTGGGGGGTGGGGGGGGCACCTCACTGATGATACATAGACAATAATAAAAGATGAATTTTCAAACATGTCACAAACGAAGATCAAGTCTTTCATTAAATATTTATTCGATAGAGAAACAACATAAAATCATGAACTCAAAATGTCATTGTGGAAAAATAACAATGACAGATGTAACAGTGCAAATCAGACCTTTCAGGCTAT
>JAPTYR010000009.1:19305661-19315819 GCA_029814505.1 Siphamia roseigaster
CCCACCGCCCCTCCTCGAAACGGAATAGCCCTCCTCTCTCTCTCTCAGTCATCCTCCCCTCCTGCTTTACCTCCTCCTTCTCTCACTACCCCCTTTCCTTCTCCTCCTCTCTCTCCCTCTTGTCCCAACTCGGGAGCGCCGCCGATCGGTCGCCAGGATTTTCCCTTCTCGGCCAAAATGGAGGAGGAGGTCTCTCGTTTAATGAAGGGAGCACAGACTGTATGACCGGATCCGTCTCAATGAAAGGCGTTTTTGCTGATTAATAAATACTGCAAAGCCTAAAACCATCTGAGGATTTTATCTCTATTTCTGCAAAAAAAAAAATAAATAAATAAAAAAATAAAAGAGCGGCCGGAGCCATGAGCGCAGGAGAGGGACTGGAAGAAGCTGCGAAGGACGCGGCAGACATAGCGGCGTTTTTCAAATCCGGTAAGTCGGGAAGGGGCGAGTCTGTCTATCTGGGAGAGAGCTACAGTAGATGGGTTGGTGTGGTCACCGGTGGGTCCCACATTGTGTTGAATAAAATGACCCAAAAAATAAAAAATAAAAGACGCGTTTAAGGGGCGAGATGCTCAGTGCGCGTCGGACGTGCCAGAGAGATGAACACAGATTGTGCTTTATTTTTTTCTTCTCCTTATTCCCACATTTGAGTCCACTGACATGTCTTTGATGATAACACCTCCCCAGTAATGTGCTTTTCATTATCAGTCACTGACCCCATTTTGGGCTGGACCAAGTAGACTAAGGTGTGGACGAGTATTTCGATGCTACTGCGCGAACATCACGAACCAATTACCCGTGGGCCGAACATTCCTGATCCCCCCCCCCCACCCACACCCCCGCAGNNNNTAAATTAAACGATCATGTGATATTATGCATCACATCATATAACGTTTTTTTCCTCAGATCTATTGCACAGACTAGGCCATCATTGGCAATAGGTTGCACTCCACGCACTGGGCCTGTCTAATACGGTGGCATCATCATAACAAATAAGGCTAGGCCTGCCTACCTTATCACTCTGCACCCAAAACATAAACACCCTTTATAGATCCCATGGGTAAGTAGTGGTGCCAGATATCCTGCAATTAATAGCAGGATGGCATATGTCATGCACATTGTTATGTGTGTGTGTGCTTGTGAGAAACACTATTATCCTCGGTATTGTTGAAGACAGTGATTTTTTTTTTCTATTTACTTGAGCTTTTTGACTGTAACTGTCTTTATTTTTAGTTTAGACCTTTTCACACAGTTACTCAGGCTACATCATGAGACAGCCTTGTCATGCATATTCCATTACTACTAGGAAGTGTGTTTTTTTTTTGTGTTTTTTAATAGCACTACATGTATAAGACAAAAGTGAGTTTATCGAAGGTCACTAAAATGTATTGTTTGCTGGAACATATTTGCTACCCCGAGGTATATTCAGATTCAGATTTAGAGAACTTTATTTATCCCCGAGGGGCAATTAGGAGGTACAGCAGAGCAGCATGACGTCCAAAACTGGGACAGGTTATAAACTATAATAAAGAATAAAAACAGAATAAAATGTAATAACATAGAATAAGATAGGATAAATAGATATGGAATATACAGTATGTACACAAAATAATATGTGGAATAAGGTGGCTGGAGTGAATGAGGTAGATGAGGTAAAGGAATTATTAAATGTTTGGCTTAACTGAACTGTGGGGTAAGTTTTAAAGCATCTTCTAAGTATTCAGTATGATTTGTTACAATCACATGTTGTTACTTTTCTGTAAAAACACCCTCAGGCGTATGGCCTCTACAGTCAAACCCCCACTTGTTCTAACTAAGTAGAATACTCTATCCTTTTAAGCCAGTTTAACACAGACAGTAGTATAGCGTAGTACTGTAGCAGGTTTGGAAAGCACAATTTACAGCAAAGTCTGGTGAGGGGTAAGATGTCGCCCCGGTTGAACGAGACCACCTCTGTTACACACCAGAGAAAAGCAGCTGTCTCAGACGCTCAGCTGTTTCACTTTGTGACACCTGGTGCTGTGCCTTCTGCTATTCACCATCACCACACATCGTATACAAGCAAGAACACACACAGACACACGTACGCACACCGACCCAGCATGTCAGCGTAAGGGTCTGATCCAGTGAAACTGAACATCAACATGAAAAACTATTATACATGTCCACACATCATTTATCAAGCGGGTTCATTTTGTTAGCTAAAGATCTCTGTTTTATGCAACTGTTATCCTTTTTAAAACGCCACTTATAGGAAAAAAAAAAATTGCAACCGATTTTATCGATTGTACTTTTTACACCATAGACATAGCTTGAATTTGAAGCTAAAAATTGTACAGTATTAAAAAATTATGTAATCTGTCACTTTTTAAAATATTATTTTAACTGTTACTGAGTTATTTCCCCAAATCAGTATGGACCGACCACCACAAGTTGTAAATAATACTGTGTTAGTATTGAATACATTAAATAAAGCATTGTGATAATATCTGGCTTGTTGTTTAACATTTTGGGTAATGTAAATAGTAATATAAAATATACTATATATGTAATATTAAAGAGTCATCCACATGTTACTATGGTAACCTGTCCACATGTTAGCAAATTCTCTTGTCAATAAAACTGAGAAATTCAATATTTTACTCCAAAGTTTATTTCCAGCATAGTTGAACATAATATCTAAAAATTTTCTGTCCTACTTGATATCAGTTTCTGCCGAGAACCGCATGTTTTGAATGTTTGTGTAAAGCTTAAATAATGGATGTCCATTTCAAGTCCACCTGTTACAGAGCAGTTATTTGACATTTTTCACCTAAAAATTTTTCCTCCCTAAATTATAATGTCAAAGTGCTTATAAGTACCTACCCAGTTATGCATAATACATGTATATAAGTTACTCTGCTTACCCGACCGAGACTGTTGAACACAAAATATCTCCATGTGTTTCCGCTTGATCGGACCCATAAGTGCTTGTAGATCGATAAATGCAGTGGACTTGTTTGATTTGTGCATACTCTTTTAAAACAGTCCATCATCTACATACTTTCTTTGGGAAATGGCCTCTGCCAGTCAGACAGCCAGGAATGTTGTCAGAATGGATTGTATTCAAATGCTACAGTCTCTCTTACGGTTGGTTGGATGTCTGCCAATGTATTTTCCTATAGCTGTGTTGTATCAGGCTGGAAAGTTGGCTCACAATCAACGTGGACTCCTTGGATGTTTATATAGCGGCGAATGCAGTTCATACAGTATTCATGATGGAGACAGAAATAGGTTATGGCCTCAGGAAACTTTTATAAGAGACTATTATGAAGTATGGAAAAAAAATCTGGGGTGTTAAAGTTGAGACTAGCACAAAATGCTGAATAATGTCTAATAGATGAGTCCAGCTGAGAACAGAGCTCATTGTTATAAAAAGAAAATCGCACTGATTTCAATGTCTCAATTAATGTGTTATGACATCGTGCCAATCTGTTGTCATGCGAAGATGGAAATGAAGATGACATGTTTATTTCTGTATTTCTCTTTTCTTAGTTAACCCTCAAAGACCTAAACATCAACTGTTGACCACAGCATCTGATAATCTAATGTTTAATAACTTTTCAACCCCTAATCCTATCATTATATTTAAATAATTCAGGTAATATTCATTTTTTTCTTAGATTTTCATCAGATTTGTCATGTTTGCGTGTCGTAAGATTCTGTCATCTTCTATCTACAACATTGATTCACCAATAAAACCTATGTATTTGGACAAATGTCAGTGGTTATACCTTGTTTTTTATGTTCAGATAATATATTTTGCTGAAAAAGTCAATTTTCTCAAACTTTGCATTTACTCTTAAGTTTTTATGAATATCTTCAGAATCAATAATTATTGAAAATACCTGCGAAATACGCAATGCAGATTAGAGCTGCACAATATATCATTTGAGCGTTGACATTGCAATGTATGTGTGCACAATAGTCACATCACAGGTCCTACAATGTAGGAGAGAAAAGAGCTCAACATTTTCTCATCTAATTTCAAGGGTACCTGACACACAATGCACGTATCACAATCATTCTTAATCAGTTTGGAGTGAGTCACTGGTAACAAGATTGAAAAATGAGCAACGAACAAGAGAAAATCTCAGAAAATGAGGGTGAAAGAAAAACAACATCAGTTTTGTGGAATTATTTCGACCACAAGAAGGATAATACTGAAACATGTTCTGTGTCGACCACTAATCTGTTTGGCCATTTATGTCAGCACCACACAGCTGTTACTGTATATGCTTCTGAGTATTTCTTCATATCGCAATATATATCGCAGGCTTAAAGAAAATTGCAATGTCATTTTTTCCTAATATCGTGTAACCTTAATGCAGACGATGTTATACGTGGCGATAAATTACTTAAGAAAGGTAAAATGTAGAGAGAAATACATTAGAAAGTTGACACAAAAATAGTTCTAGGTCTTTTTTATCGACATTCAGGCATTTACTTTTTCACTTTATAAATGAATGGTTCCCATAATGCAGTTTGCTTTTGCTTTATATGCATAAACAATTTGCATTTATATGATATTGCATGTTCATTTATTGTTTATACATGTGTGCTATCTATTCCGTATCTGTAGTTATGTTATGCAGGGGCAGTAGTAAGAGCCATCCTGTTCCCCATAGCCTTTCCAGCAGGTTCCCTAATTGCTGCCAGCTTGTTGCATGTCGAAATCTTGGCACACAGCTGCTCATCCTAGCTAATCCCAAGCACTTTATTTCTGGTGCTGTGTGTATATGTGAGTAAGCTTATGTTTTTTTTTTTTTGTTGTTGTTGTATTTTTTTTTTCCTTGGAGCTCTGGATGCACTTTGGTGCCCTAGTTAACCAGTGAGGGCTACAGTGTGACTGATTCTTCCTGTAAACAAGATGCCCAGTTAGTGACAGAGTACCTTAGTTGAGACTTGGTGAGAAACTGCTGACTGGACAGATTGCATGAATGCGTTACTGAGCCTCTTCCAGTTACTTTAAAACTGAAATAGTTCCAGAAGTTAATAATCCTCTTTTCCTACCTCTCTATACCTGAACTGATAAAATAACTATCAGCTCTTGAATATACTTGATATTCCTCTGAGTTTGATTATGTTCAGAGAGCAGATGGAGTTCCAGCTCTGAGTCCCACACTGTTGCTGTGGATCACAGCTCAGCCACTGAGTCAATCTCCCAGGTTGCTCATGCCACGACTTTAAGTCCAAAGCTGAAATTGTCGCAACTGGTCAAATGAGATAAAATATGCAACTGCTGTTATGAATAATTTATAGAATGAAAGTTTCTTAAGCCTTTCTTCAGTTATTCTAAGCTACACGGACATAAATCACTCTAGAGTTGCTGCAGGTACTTGCAATATAAATATTTAAAAGCAAAAACATGTCTTTATGGTTGCATTTAGTTTGATATACTTGATCATTGTTAAAATAGAGGGTTGGTTGTGTTTGGGAAAATGTGTTGAGTTTGGCATTACAATCATAGCATTTTGTTTCTTGTCTGATTGCATTGTTAAACTTTAATTAAGCCTCCTTCAAACAAAGCACTGGAGGCCAATAACATCATGCTGCCCATGCACAGCTCTGCAGTATGCACTTTGTCAACCCAATCCACTGGGTGTTTTGGCAAAACATCCAGCTCAGCATCAGGAACTCTGCAAAGATGAGCATACGTGATGCTTCTGTATATGTGATATATTTTGTTAAATGTACAATGTAAATAAAGTACATTTCAGGACAGGAGCTATTTTCACATATTTCTTATGCCTGGGTTTAACCTGTCTTTTATTATTAAATTGAGTAGTTTTAGGCACAAGAATATGTTGACGATGTTCCTTCTTTGTAAACATATACATGAATTTTACTATAAAATGCAGACATCATATTTTTTTTTAAGTAATATTATAGGTTGTGGTGTTTTCTTTACTTTATAAAACAGTAATTTTCCCATTTTAACATATTTTCTGTGTCTGCGGTTGAAAATATTACTATGTACAGCAGATTGCCTCAGTGCTGAGGTCTACCATTAAGTGATGGTTTTACTTTATGTTTCAAAGCATTGATACACAAAGGGATATTTTAGTATTTGCACTGTCCCGTGTAAGAGCTTTTTGTAAAGGCCTTACCTTTTAATGTCATTACAAGTGCTAATACTGATGCAACATTAATACATGAAATAAAGCAGAACATCTGTGGTCTAATACCGATCCATTTACAGAGCCACTAAAATCATACAGACTTTTACTTTTTAAGTGATTAACTGGATGGTTAATTTCCTGTAGCCCCTCGTGTATTGTAGGAAGTTGATATCAGAAGAATGCTGGGTTAAAACACTGTATTTAACACATAATTTAAAGGAAGGTTTCAATACAAAGCTACCGTTTCTTTCTATTCAATCTCTCACTGATGTAGTTATTAGCTCAACCTCAACCAATGACATCTTTCAAATAATTACTATCACGTAAATTGGATATAGCAAGCTATCTTTGCAAACATTTTCCTTGATAGCAGGTTTTTAAAGGTATTAATTTATAAATAGGTCTCTTGAGGGATCTGTAACAAAATTACTGGGCCTTTGCACTAGCATTATTGTACAATGCTGCACTGTGTAACTTAATTGACATGAAAGCTACCAGCCATATGCTGAAATAACATTGAATGAATGTCACAAGAAGTTGCATGACAGACATTGTCCTATTCAGTTCACTTTAAATTGCATTGGTCGTAAGAGAGTGATCATCAACCATGAAGATATAGGTCATTGAAATTCTGTCTGATATTGCATTGAATGGTAGGCAGGGGCATAGCACCAAATTTGGGGCCCCAGGAACAACCAGTCCCATGGACCCCCCTCCTGCTTGCTTGATAGCTTAGCAAATATTACACATGCACAGTTTTTTTGTTTGGTTGAATTTATTTATGATATATGAAATAAACAATTAAGCGTTTGATGCTGAATCATTAAGTCAGTGAAATCTGTTGAGCATTTAATCAAAAGTCTGCGAGAGGGTGGACTAAACCAATGAGCAGATAATAATGGGGGTGTCTGAATGTATTTAATGGTGGTGAACCGATGAATTCCCAGAGAATATTGCATGAATTAGGGCCTACCGATATATATTGACATTATTTTTTTAAAAAAAGAAGAAAAAAAATGAAAGGAGAAAAAAATACTACTTTTGGGATGCTCCCAGGGGCCCTTCCCCGTAGTCAGGGCCCTGAGAATTTTTTAACCCCCCTCTCCGACGCCACTGCATATTTTAGAGATGATGAGCCGTATAGAAGGATTTAAAGTCCACATAGCACAGGTGTTTACATTAGCACAGGCTCTGGTGGGAGACCTTCAGAACGTTTACTCTGCTTCAGATAAGGTGCATTCACTTATAGTTCACAACTTAAAATACACAACTACCCCCGGGTGTGTATGTGTGTGTATATGACAACATTTCTTCAAAAAAACATGCACACTTCCTGTGGCAAATATTAAAAAAAACACCTAATGACAGTGAAAAACTAGCTGTTGTTTTCATCCCAGTTTGCCCTCTCACACACACTCTGCATGTAAGCATCCACAACCACAGATAAACACTGACCTGAGCAGTTTGTTGCTCTCCTGGTCTGCGTACGACTGCAGCTCAATAAGTGACTCATTGTGCTGGATGAATTTGAGCAGCTCTGAGGAGTCCAGCTGGGAATCGCCATTGTCATATGACTGTGATAACATAAGCAAACAAGAAAACGTAATGTCTCTATTATGATAATAAATGAAATATGGCTGATGTTTTGACAGTGCAGCCACATTTTTCTGTGGCCCTGTTAGGTCAGTTGTTTCAGCAGGCTTTGTGACTGTGATCCACACCCTGAGTTATTTTTCTACAGAATTCTGGCCCAAAATACTGAAATCCAACACCTCAGTATTCCTTCCTTATTGACTTTATTTTTTTTTTTTTTAAGAAATAAGAGCCGTATCTAGTTTAGCTTCACATATGGGTGTGGTTCAAATCACAAATGAAAATGTCGATTGTATGTGATTTGTGCTTCTCACACTGTAATGAAATAAAGCAAGATGATAAAAGATACAAGTGGAAAAAAGGAAATCAGATTTAGGTTTTCAGTATTTCAGATTTCGGTATTTATGCCGATAGTTTCTTAAAAATCTCGCAATTACACAGATTAAATTATTTACAAAGCGAGGCTATTATGTTGTATCAGACACCTGAATTGTTTATTTTAAATGTTGCTGGAGCAGAAGTTGAGTTGTAATAATTTTTATGTGTGTTTTAGATGACAAATAACCATCTATATGATAAAGTTATGTGATTGTGAAAGAAATTCAATTCCATTTTAGAGCTCAATGACAGAACAAAGCCACCTCACAGGACAAAAGAGGATATCGAAACATTAAAGAACTGCTATACAATGGTATATGTACATCTACCACACTTGTGATTAAAAAACACTAAAATACAGGGATCATCTGTTCTTTTGCTTTAATGTTGGACACTGGTGAATGCAGTATCTGTCTGTGCAGAACAGAGATCTTTATTACACTGAGCTATAGCTATCCACTGATGTGTGATCTGCATAATAATAGTTGTGATTTATGGTCAGACAGCAGTTGGAGCTGCTTTAAGTATCAGGGTGGCAACATAACTGGGGTTATTCTGTGATCAGAGTGATTTATGAGCTATGACATGGAGACCAGGTTCCTTGTAGATTTCTGAAGAGAATCCCACCTTGAAGTATTTGAGCAGGATTTCAGAAAAGTTGGATCCTTTGACAAACCATCCATCTGGGACAACCTCAGTCTGCAGCCACTGGATCACACGACTTCTCAATTCGTTGCGGTCAGCAGCATAGCATACCACTGGAGAGTAGGGACATCATTAGTCAATTGCAGAAATCCATTAATAAATAATCCAATTTTATACATCTCTCCTGCCATGTTTTCCCAACTGACCCCTAATCTTCATCTAATCTATCCTGTAGTGCATACGCTAGCATTTACAGGTTCATAGTGTATTTTCCATTAGACCATAAATAGCTAATGTGGAGCACAGGCATAATTGATAACCCCAACAGGACGCAACACATTTACTGTTTTTTCATCACATAAAAATTGTAAATGCATATATTTACTCACCGGGGCTGGCAGCTGCCTGCTCTGTTTTCCTCTCTAAAGGTGTACAAAAAAGAAAGAATAAAATATGTGAGGTAAAAAATGAATGGAATGGTGAATAGTGGAGCTAATCTGGCTGTCACAAGCTGTTCGGCCAAAGGTCTAAAGAGGACAATGGACATCATTCTTTTCAATGAGTACTTTTTCTGCTACAGATGATCAATGATCAGGCTTGTAGGGACACAATGGGTGTCACTGCTGAGTGAGGGCAATGATGTTCACTTTTAGATAAGAGTTATTTAGTTGGGGTTAAGAGACAAGTTATTAGATACATTAATTGATGAGCCAATAATACAGATAAGACAAAAAAATATATCAACAGATTCAGTCACACTGAGATAACCATAAATGGTTGACTATCAACTCAGTGACCCTGTATATCAGTTTGACCAGAGATCACACACTGTAATCAGCTCAACTGACAATGATTTATAACTATATATAGCAAGGTCAGCATTAGCACTATTAACTCATAAAGACCACGCAGCCATTGGCAACCGAAGCATCTACTGATTTAGACTGTTTAAAAGCTGTTGATGCACTAATTCTATCAATGCATGTAAATAATTGGTGTAAAATACAGTTCGTCATCTTTCCATGGTCGTCAGATCTGACTCATGAGGCTCTGCAGTAGGGATGGGCACAATTAATCGATTAACCGATAATTGATCATTAAGAATTTCACCGAGGAAGTTCATTTTCGCCGACAAACCGATTTAAAAAAATATATATTATTGTCGTATTGGGATTGGTGCCCTGCCGTCTTGCGAGCTTCCGTAGGTCAATCGCCAAAACATGAAGAGGCTGCGGCGAAGTGTTGTGTGGGATCACTTCAATTTAGAAAAAGACCAAGCGCACTGCAATCACTGGAATGCAGCATACAAATTCACCTCATCGACATCACAAATGATTTATCATTTGAACACCGCACATCCAACTCTGGTAAAAGAAAGCGG
>JAPTYR010000009.1:19416497-19440377 GCA_029814505.1 Siphamia roseigaster
GAGACGTTTGGGGGCCCCTGGAAATCTCGGGGCCCCAGGCAATTGCCGGAGTTTGCCTAATGGTAAGTCCACCTTTGGGCATGAAAAAGAAACAGCCAGGAACATGTGATTCCCAATCACAGCAGGGATGGAAATGGAGCTGAGATGAGATGAGGATATTTTCTCATTACTAGTCAAAATATCTCATCACACTTAAAATAAGACATCATCACCTAAAGACTAACTTCTCAGTACGATAAGAACTTATTTTTACACAACAGGCCTTGAAAACATTATTTAAAGAAATCTCACCGAGATAATTTTCACTTCTTCTATTCGCAGATTTTTAACTTTATCTTTTTATTTTATTGACTTTATTTAAAAATTATCTTGGTAAGATTTCTTAAAATAATATTTTCAAACTCTATTATTTAAAAATAAGTTCTTATATCTCACTGGCACTTTAAGTGTGATGAGATATTTTGACTACAAATGGGAAAAATATACTTCCTAAAATTTAGATTGTTGCCTTGTAGCAATACAACACCGGATATACACAAGAAATACTGCAAGAAATAACAGGGAAAATTGCACATTATAAAATACTCGCAAATACAATAATGAATCATAAAATAATAATAAATTGTAAGATAATAATTAATCATAAAGCTATGATTATGAATGTGAGTTACATCGGCAATTTTGTAAATCTATCTTTTTCTCAAGCAGAAACATTTTGCACTGCACTAATTCCAGTCTCCAGTGCTGTATATAACAGAGGGTTATTATGTTATAAATATAACATATGCACAGGATGGAATATGAATGATCATATGTGCTGCATTTCATAAATACTCACGCCTTGATCTCTGTCTGCTGCTTTTTCTTCTCCTAAGATCAAGGTCAACCAGAGTATGTGGAATGGCTAAAAGGCCACACTGTGTTCTGTCGCTACATGACCATGTGAAGATGACTCATTCCTTGTTAACAGCCTCTCCCTCCTCTTTGTTTCTTTCTCTTTCTATAGTTCTGTCTGTCTGTATCTGTCTCTGACCTTGACGAATAGACCAAGCAAGACAATATGGTCAGATATTCAGCAACAAGGAATGGAAAGACAAATTGAAATAACAGGGGAAACTAAGATAAATGGAGCAAAGAGGGCGTAACTCAATAATAAGGGAATGAAACAATAATTTCGCAGCTTACTGTCCTGACACCAACGAACATGACAACTGGCAAATCTTTCCCAATATTCATATTTGAAGGCTGTTGCGATGAGAAAATTGCCTATGCTTCATTTTCCATTTGTAACAATCTGTCAAAGCAAAACACAAACAAATGTAGAGCCAAGTCTCATAATTAGGCCCGTTATCATGGTATTGCACCAAATACGAACAGGGTTTATGCGTCAATGTGTATTAGAATTATTCAAGAATTGAATCCGTGTGGTTGCAGATATGAAACGGAGAGTAAAAGGGTTCAAATAGAAAAGCTGGAGGAGATGCACTGCTTCTAAATTCACTGTTCAATGCAGTATGTTGTGTTATTTTTGGTCGTGTCCATAGAGAGTCAACATATGTAGCCATGGGTTGTTACACCTGCACATACAATACATGCAGCAAATAATGATTTATTAATGAGAACTGTCCGGAGGAGTATATTGCAGTGTTTGAAAAAAAACGTTCTGTTTTCACTGAGGTGTTTTTTCCCTTCACATGAAACATCCCCATACTGAATCCTGGGAAATGTGAATTCTGGACACAACCATAATCTGGTAATTGTTGTCTATATATTTCTGCTGCTGGCTTATTTATAAACATCGCAGCCTTTCTTTCCTGGCCAGAGATTACAACTTCTCTGTAGCTGCTATTACTAGTCTTTTCTGTTTTTTTAGTTTCAAATGTACCAAACCCAGTGGTTTTCACTTGTTCGGAGGACTGGGCTCTGTATGTCATTATGAAAGGGCACAGTTAAAGAATGGAAGGAAAGATGTAGGAGGAATTTTGGCAAAGTTAAAACCAGTGTAATTAAAGTTAAAGTAGTTGCAGATGTAGACTTATGATGAAATAAAAAATAACTTTATCACATGTGTGAGACATTAGTGTGCTGTTGCTTACTAATATATCATATATGGAATCATACAAGGTGCTTATGCATGTCTTGAAAGTCTTGAAAAGTTGAACATTTAGAAACGCTGTTTTCCAGATCTTGAAGAGTCTGTATTTTTGTGTGAAAGTCTTAAAATATGGAAAAGAATGTTAATCTCATAAGCCCCTGTTACGCAGCACTTTTGTGACTGGAATATATATCATCTATTCCAGAACAATGTCTGGGATCATTTGGTCCAACCTTTATCATGGTTTTGTAATGCCTCTGGAGGTGGGGGTGGGTGGTAAAAATGGGGGTGTTAAAAATTATCATTGTCCGTTGTGTAAAAGTCCAGCCTATATCACCTTTTTTACTCCTTTTTTTTAACTGTGGAAATCAGTTAATAGTGGAAAAAAGGTGGAATATCACCATCTCACCTTTTTTCCATCATCTCTGTGTAAAAGTGACTTTATTACATTTTAGAGTATGCACAAAGACATCATCTTGAAAATTAAGAAATCTAAAAGAGCATATAAAAAAAAACTCAATATGATTTCACTAACCTGTTGGTATTATTATTATTATTATTATTATTATTATTATTATTAATTTATTTATACAGATGACAGGTACAAACAATGAAAGAACATACAATGAGAGACAGTAGTTTTTTCTTTTTTCACCCAGAAACCAAAAACAACACCCCCCCCAGTCCTACACAATTTGGATATACAATAGACACATCAGTAGCACACATTCATCCTCCATACCATAAGCACATAAGCAAATGCAAATAAACACATAAAAAAATTGATAAAAATTGATAAAGAGAGAGACAGAAAAGAAAGGGGAAAAAAAAAAAAGGATCAACAGATGACAGAGATGAACATCTCATTTGTCCTGCAGGGTCTTTAATTTAGCTATATAGCTAATCATACCACCCCAGACCAAGTTAAATCTTCCAGGTGTCCCTCTCAAATTATATTTAATTTTCTCCAGGTCTAAATAGAGCATGAGGTCTTTAAGCCAAGTAGAGGCTTTGGGGGCAACCGATGATTTCCACTCCAGCAAAATTCTTCTGCGTCCTAATAAAGAGGCAAATGCGATGCTATCTTTCACCCTATTCCTAGTTGTTGGACAGTTTGATAGTACTCCAAAAATAACCAGTTCTGCGCATGGTCTCAAATTTACACTCAATGCTTCTGCCAGATGTTTAAAAATGGCCGTCCAGTAAGTCTGTAGGTGTGAGCAGGACCAAAACATGTGGGTCATGTTTGCTGGAGTCTTGTGACACCGAGGACACGAATCTGAGATATTAGAATAAATTTTTGAGAGTTTGGAGTTGGTAAAGTAGAGGCGATGAACGATTTTGAATTGTATCAGGTTGAGCCTGGAACAAGATGTACTGCCATTAATTCGAGTTAATGCTGAGCCCCAATCATTTTCATCAATGGCCCTGCCGAATTCTTCTTCCCAGTTTTTCCGGATTTTATCAAGTGATGTCTCCCTAAGCTGGGATATCAGGGTATAGATTTTGGAGATGAGGCCTTTTTGATTCATGGGAATGTCCAAAAAAGAGTCAATAACTGAATTAGAGGGGATATTAGGAAAGCATGTGGTGTTACATTTTACAAAGTTACGAATCTGGAAGTATCGGAATAGGTGAGATTGTGGAAGGCTGTATTTCACACATAATTCGCTAAAACTGGCAAAGACGTTATTGACGTATAGATCGCGTAGCCTAACAATGCCCGATCTCTGCCATAGAGAATAGGCATCATCCATGCTGGGTGGGAGGAAAAGATGGTTATTATGTATGGGGCTATGATTAGATAGTCCCTGAAGTCCAAAGAAATTTCTAAACTGGGACCAGATTTTAAGGGTAGAAATGACAATTGGATTGTAAGTATATTGGGATGATGAAAGAGGTAGAGTTGATGTGAGCAGAGCTAACAGTGAGATAGAGCAGGATTTAGCTTCTAATTTACACCAGTTCAATTCAGGTTCATGAATCCAAAGAATCATTTTACTTATATTGGCTGCCCAATAATAGTGTCTTAAGTCAGGAAGTGACAAACCACCAACAGATTTATGTCTTTGCAGAAACTCTCTTCTTATCCTGGCAGCTTTACCATTCCATACAAAAGATGAAATAAGCTTATTTAAGACACGAAAAAAAGAATTAGGTAAAAAGATTGGCAGACACTGGCAAATATACAGGAAGCGTGGGAGTACATTCATCTTAACACAGTTTATCCTTCCTGCTATAGTAATGTGCAAGCTTCTCCACTTCTCCAGGTCCGATTTAAGCTTGTCAATTAAGGGTTGAAAGTTATACTTGTAGAGATCAGACATCTTACTGCAAAAATGCACTCCTAAATAATTAAAGCTGTCTTTAGACACTTTAAATGGACAATACCCAAATTCAGTTTGAGTTACATCGACCTGATAGTGGGAGAATAATTCTGAGTGAACACATTTTTCCCCACAAAATTCCACCGAGTGAATTAGAATTACACCGTATGAACTCTGGATGGTAGCCAGAAAATGGGCAGTTACAAGACAATCAATATGAATGAAGTTTTATCTGGCTGGATTTATGTCCTAAAAACTGATTTTCAACTAAAGCGCCCCCATTTGGATCACTTATAATATAGAAAAGCTGAAATTGATGGGGTTCTTCACTATGGGTTCCCTATGCTGGTCATCAATGGAAAATAAATCTAACCAAATATGTCCGACTTATCACATTGACACAAAGAATATCCAGCCACAGCATTTGTGGCAAAATGTCATTATATCCCCAAAACTCCTTTTCAGGGATATATAATTATGAAAATGTTGATTTTAACAGAATTAATGATTCATAGAAAGATAGGAAAGAATTTTCATTGTTTCATTCTCTATGGTGCAGAATAGGGTTATGCCCTAAATTGCCTTTTCTTCCAACTTTTCCTTGAATGTGTTACATTGTGAATGTGATGGACTTTACACTTACATCAGCTTCCATTTAAATTTATCTCATTGCTTAGGAGTTTTTAACCTGATCAGGATTATGTAACACACTGCCAGTACAAAAACTGCATTTGTATGAAATTGTGTTTCTTTGCACAGGTATTGGCGCATGGGAGCATATTATAAAGATGAGATATAAGCCCTACAAAAAGATGCAGGTATGGTAACCTTCAGCTCACTTTTATGTTAAGTTGCTTTCTGTAAATCCAGTTTTCTTTAAAGCGCCCGAATGTCCTTCATTGGTTTGTTAGAAATTCTTTCCTGTCTTTTATGGAAAAGACTTGAACTATAGTACACAAGACCATAGTTTAAGTCTACTGCAATGGTGAACATCCTCCAGAATCTGTCTGTTCCACAACTTAGTTTTTTCCTTCATATATTCTCTCGACTTTCTAATTTACTGGCATACTGTATGTATTTCTGTCATCCATCAATCAAAGTACCATACAATTTGTGGAGAGGAAAGTCTGTGACACTCAGCTTCTAGTCAGTCATTCAGCTTAATGAACAAGCAACACAATGCTCTATCATATAATCATATATATGGTATGTAATTGTTCACATTAAAATGGCAAACAGTGGTTTCATATAACGTGCATTTTGTTCATTCCTTTGTGCAATTTCTGCTCTCTGTGTAGCACTGCAACCTAAATGGCACTAGAAATGCCAAAGAAAACAATGTGCATTTATAAAAGGCCATCTCTCGGAATGTTTCAAGTACTGGATGGCTGAAGTCGTGCAAGTTTTATTTATTAAAGCCATGTTTGTTATGAAAAATAAATCATTATGACATTTTGAAATTGGTACGTATAACCGACGTCTTCTAATTATGAAGATTCATGTGAACAAGAGGAAGAAGATGAAAGATTAGAAGAGTGGTTGTTTGCTGCAAACTTAACCCGCTTTACGGCTGCGGGTGCAGGCTCAGTCCATCTTGTAAGATGTGGTCGGTGTGTACCAAACACTCAACCACAGGGTTTCTCTCTGGGCGTAAGATGTCATCATGGAGTGCCTAAAAGTGATTATGGTAGTGTACCTCTCCCATTATACCTTCACTGCGCTTCCACTGTGTTGTTTGTCGGCTGCATCTTAGTCGTATACTTTACATATCCACCATCTCCATTTTAGAAACTATGTAGGACAGGTCAACTCTGAATAACATTCTTTCCATGCAGTGAAATACTATTCCACCTTAAATGTATGCTAAGTGTTGAGGGCTTAGATTTAAAACAGAAGGCAAACTGAGTCACTGCATTTTAAGATGCTCATTGGCCCAGATTTTCTCTATAAAATTGGTAGGAAGTGTATTGTCTTGCACAGTGAGTAGTAACTCATTCTTCCCTAAAGCTGCATCATTTAACTCTGCATTAAACAAAACCAAAACAATTTTTGGGCTGGTCTCAGTAAATCATTCTTCCAAACCACTTATCACAAGCTGCAAACCCACTGCCATTAGTGGTTTTCTGGAGGGTATATCCCCCTACTTTATGGCTAGCTGGAAAAAAGTAGTGCAGCAGCATATTACTGCAGAATGATGGGTTCTGTCACCATAGTTACAACCCAGGAGAGGATTAACCTTGTACAAACACTTTTCACCCCCACATGTTTAACTCAAACAGTGCTTTCAGGATTGAAATTACAGTAGTCGCAAACTATATCTCCTGCCGCTTTTGGTTGTGGATAAATATTGACTTACTCTGTAATGGTCACAAACATGTCATTTGTTATTTGTGTTTCCAAGAAGATGTTTGCAGAAATCCACATCACAAAATGTCATTTGGTCTTCCGCCTCAGGGAGCTCCATTAAGATGAAGTCAGCCGTCCAGCCAGAGGGGTGTTGGTGCCCCTCATGGCTTTGGGTTTGATGTATGCTGCTGTGCCAGCCTCTGACAGTAGCTAACAACTTTGATGTGTTTAGCTCGATGAAGCAGCATTTCTCTGCCTAGCTATATATAGGGAGAGGGGATGCATTTAAGGATAACCGCAAGTAAAATGGGCCTCTCATTTAGGTTTGGGATGCCTGTTCAGATGCCCTGATCACATTCGATAAGGAGAACCTGCAGGATGAGATGGCATACATTGTGGAGAACGACGTCGTTGTGGCTGCACTCACTAAACAGCTGGACGGTCTCTTCGGTAATATACAACATTTCTGAGTTAAACATGAAGCTCCACACAGTAGCGGTGCTCTGGAAGGCCTCATAAAGTCGGTTTCATCTAAGGGACACCGAGTCTGGTAGCTAATGCCACCACATTTATTCCATCCTGTCCCCAGGTTTTGTTTATTTGTACTCACTCCCTGTGACTGTTTTTGAAGACCAGTTAAGCTGTTGGAGCCATCCATGTTTTTCCTGCAATTTCAATCAAAACCTCATATTGTGAGAACTGCAGAGCTCCAGCACTCAGCGAAGACACGTGAAGTGGTCCAGTGACCTATTTAAAGATGCCATGTGCTCCCATTTTGCCAACTTTTAAGACACTAAAGAGCTCACAGTGCATAGTGCTGCATTGTTGTTGACATTAGACCAACTTTTGTGAGGTTCACAAATAAAACTTCGCTGTGTTATGCACTTGACAGTTAAACTGGCATATTTATAAACAGTTTTCAACATTTTGCACCAAACAGCGGATGTGTGGTTACAGCACGTTTTGCCTCATGTGCCTCCCATTTGTCCACTTCTTTCTCTCCTCTCATTTTAGTCGTGGTGTTGTTATGCTCAGGATGCAGTACATGAAAAGTATGCTCCACACCAGCTGCTCTCAGTGTAACCCTACTCACCAATCAACTAGAAGCCCATATTTGACATTCGTGTTGAGGAACCAGTAGCTTTTCTGCGGATGGTTCCTGCTCCAAGTCGACATAAGGAAGCATAGTCCAGGATCCTTTCATGTTAGGGATGACCAACTTGAGATATTTTAAGAAAAGTGGCTGTTTTAGGGTAAAATCCAAATAGCTGGCAAAATGTGCAAAGTGTGGTGTGGTGTGCTTGTAGATAAACACTATTAGTCAGTGAAATGTGGCAGGCCAAGACCATTAAGAAGATTGTTGAATGTGAAGTTGGGGAGCTACCATGTGCCAGTGAGGAAAACCAGCGTTTTATGAGGTGGTTTATAGATCTTCCACTGCTTTTTCTTCAAGCAAACTATCCTCTAGATTTTGAAGGGAAAAAAGTAGCAAAGTGTAATGATACATGTGCAGGACTAAATGGATTCTTTTGTTGTGAAACAATCACAATCATACTACTTAATATTTTATTTTATTTTAAGGAACATTGTCAAATTTCTTTTTTTGCTGCCTTTGTTGTCACCACTTTTATGTCCTTTTTTTTTCCTATCAGATAATGTGCAGGTTAAGTATAGGTCGAAGGTGGTGAAGTACACGTGGCCGATGCCCCACCAGGCAGCTGACTCTATCCCATGGGTCCGGGTCACCTTGGCCAGTGGCGAGACTCTCCAGACCAAGCTGCTGGTCAGTTTATTCCATTGCACTAACTTTGTTTGATTATGTGCCTTCTGTTTTTTTGACACGGGCCTCTGTCTCATCTGTTTTTCAGATTGGTGCTGATGGACCAAACTCAATGGTGAGGCAGAAGTTAGGGATTCCCACGGTCAAGTGGAATTATGACCAATCTGCAGTTGTTGCTGTGCTGCACCTGTCAGAGGTACGGAGGGGAATCACTGTCAATACACACTCTACATATGGATTTAAAAACACTTCTTCTTTTTAATTCACAGTTTTACTTCCCTGTCCTGTTCAGTAGAAAACATATATCCTAATATGTTTGTGTGTGTGTAAAATGTTCCTTCATGGATTAAATAATATCTTTTACTTCTTAATGTAAATATATTCTTTAAAGCGTTCTGATTGAACAGCAAAAACTGCATTACCACAAAGCTGAAAAAGGGTTATTCTTCTGAGCTCATAAAGTTGATTTTTCACTTCTTTGTGTTGTAATTATAATCTGCACATTCAAATATCCTAACAGTCGTTACTATATGTCACTCTGTTGTTCATTTTGACACTAATTATAATGTCACATCTGTCACAGTGACGAGAACAATACACCCACCCTTGAGTACCCTTTATTATGTCTTATTTTTATTTACAATACAATACCGCAGAATTTCAAAATGTAATATTTAAATAAATTTATGTGTTGACAGCCCACTGAGAACAATGTTGCATGGCAGAGGTTCCTCCCAACAGGACCCATTGCAATGTTACCGGTAATATATCTTCATTATTATTTAGTGTTGCCGTTTTCTACGCATTATATCCGTCTGTCACATAAATATCTGATGAAACATGTTCTGTCCCCTGCAGCTGTCGGACACACAGAGCTCTCTGGTGTGGTCAACTAGCCATCGGCTCGCAGAGGAGCTACTGGAGTTGGATGAGGAGAGCTTTGTGGATGCAATCAACTCTGCCTTCGTAAGAAATCCCTAACCATTATCCAGTGGATATTCTGTTACCTGTCACATCTGTCAGTGAGAGGTTGCCACATTTGTGCACAGCTCTACAGTGTCGTGTATATGGCTCTGGATCTGCATGGACAGATGGGTTTTAACTTACTCACATTTAGTGTTGTTTTTAGTGAGTCATGCAAACAATATTGTCATTGTTTGGCCAAACCTTTCTACAATGCTAATATATCACTGTGAATATGATATACCTATCCATTTTTTGTGTTTGGAGAAACTCCTTTTTCCCAAGCTGGCTATTTTTACTGGGCCTGCTGACGGACAGGGTCACCACGGTTGAGTCACGTTTGGTTTCAGGCCTGGTTTGCTAATTAAACCTGTGGTCTCCCAGTGTCGACCATTACTGCATGGAATGTTTTTCAAACAGAGCTAATTCAACTGCATAGCCTGGCCGGCATCTTCTTTTAATTAGCCCAGCTCTCAGGGCTGTGCCAAACCAGTTAGTTAGGGAGGGAAAAAACTTTCCCTGGCCTGGAGTTCAGCTTTGCTCCAATGTCAGCTAATTTCTTTGTCCACTCAGAGGGATAATGTCTGTTTTCTCTCTTTTCTGGACATTTTTCTTCCTCTGTCTTCTTGCCTGCCTGTGGGACAGTGGAGTAATGAGAACCAGTCAGAGCTCATCGAGACAGCTGGCTCTCTATTCCGCAGCACGCTGTCGACCCTCATGCCGTCTGCAGGTTCACCTCGACAGCTTCCCCCAAGTGTGGCAGGGATTGGCCCGAAGACCCGGGTCATGTTCCCCCTGGGCATAGGCCATGCATCCGAGTATGTCAGACACCGTGTAGCTCTGATTGGGTAAGACCATGATGTAAAACATTAAAACTAATGTTAAGTCAACATTGTTAATTGTTGCCTCATTTCCATTCAAATTTTCTCTGTCATTCATATTCTGTACACTTTGATTTTACAATGTTCATAAAATGCCGCCGCTTGTTGAATGCATTTAAATGGTGAGGGATATATTTGTGTCTGCAGGGATGCAGCCCATCGAGTCCATCCCTTGGCGGGTCAGGGAGCCAACTTGGGCTTTGGGGATGTGGCTTGCCTCACACAGCTCCTCAGCCAGGCGGCCTTTAACGGGAAGGACCTGGGTCAGTGAGAACTCTAAACAGACACAAATGCTGCAACCAAAGTGCAGTGGTTTTCCCTAAGCTCTTTTCCATCATCCGAGCTCAAATGTGTGTTGTTGATCTGAAATTATAAAAAGCATCAGCTTTTCCGGCAGAGTTTATTTGATGTTTTTCTGTAAGTTCTTCCAAGAACAGTATAGAAGTTGCTCTTTCAGAGAAATGAAAGTCCTGTTACGTGATATTGTGTGTATCTTTCCTCTTGTTAAAAGTGGATGTCGCAATGTTAAAATAGCAGCACTATTTTGACTTAATGTAGAAAACATGAAAGAGACACGTAAAACTGAAAGCCTTGAAAAATAATTTTTCATATCTTAACCCCCAGTCTCGTTTGCGTGTGTGCAGGAGCAATGCAACACCTGTTAGAGTATGAAACTGAACGACAGAGGCACAATCTGCCCATGATGGCGGCCATTGACCTCATGAAACGTCTCTATTCCACTAACGCTGCTCCTGTGGTTCTCCTACGCACCTTTGGTCTGCAGGCCACCAACATGCTCCCAACTCTTAAAGTAAGTGCCATCTGTTCTTGACTTTACCTCCAAACATATACTGTACGTCCCACTCAACCTGGGGATGTCTCCGATAATATCAACCACCTGTCAAATGTAAGCTCCACCTCCACAATGACCCCACCCTCCACCCTGTTTTCTGATTACACGGAGCTTTACTTTAGCGGTGTCTATAATTTCCAGGGTTCTGAACCTACTACTATGGCATCTAAGTTTAGCCCCAAATTTAGTGTTACCAAAAGTGTGTGGGTGGGGTGCAGGGCTGGCTCTGGGGCAGCGGACAGCGGTGTTGGCTTGTGTTTTCACACCCCTTTTATTACCGACCACTCATGTGAAATGGCTTTATTCCCTACTAAGTGATTCAGACCAACACAACTGTAACTGGTTGTAAAGGCATTTCACTATGGAGGCACAAAGTTAAACGTGACACTTTTTCCATATTAAATCCTGTGAGTTCACTGGTTTACAGGTCTTGTATAAAGGTCTGCAGTGCCACTTGCTCACAGCAGGCTTTTAGTGAGCATAATTCAATGGTTACAGAGTTTCTAAATTGATGTCTCTTTTGGTTTTGCAGGAGCAGATCATGGCGTTTGCAAGCAAATGATCTTTGTCATGCAATGTGCGTGTGTCTCCAATGGCTGCAAGCAGGCATGACTGTAAAATTTGTGAATGTAAAATAAAATAAAGATATATATTTTACTCTTTTGTAATTTTTTTTTAATTGTCGTATACATTTCATATCCAAGTACAGGATTCCTCATCAATAGTACTTTAAATTGTTCTTCGCGGATACAGTTCATAGATTAAAAAAAAAAAAAATGCTCTGTATCATTTGCTTTACTCATGTTACATGTTTGATGCTTGATGATGATGTTTAGTTGGATGAGACTGTATTTTGAGACCAGTCAGATATTCATAAAGTCATAAATCCAGTTGTTCAGGTACTCAAAGCTACATTAAAGACTACAGGGTACTTCTGTACCCTCTAATAATTCATGACAAGAATGAACGTACGTGTGTGTGGTTATTTTTCTTTTTATAAAAAAAAGCAAAGAATATACAGTATTTCATATTTTATTAAAACATACATATATAGTATACACTCACTGGATTTGATAAAAACAACAATTTACATTTGTTAGTCATCATTCTGATGAACAAAGAGGCATTTCTGAGCAACTGTGCGGCAGTTTTTGCAATGTAAAAAGTTCATGACGTTATTTGTTCAAAGTTTACAATAAGTATATACAGCAGTAGTTACTGAAGATGAATACTGAGAAGACAGCAAAGACGTGACTTAGAAAGCAGCTGCACAAAAAAGTCCAAAAGTTAATATTGGAGGATAATTAAAATACTCTACATTACATAACATTTGTACATTTCACAAGAAAATAACCAGCAGAATTCAATATTATTATTTTACAGGAACCAGCTACATCCCTACCCATCATGGGCTTCAAACTGTTTTTCATAATTTCTGTTTATCATTTTCTGTATTTAATTACTGATAATTATGTTGTCGGATGCACTAGCTACCCATGATGAGCTTTTTTTTTTTTGCTGCCAGTCTAAAACATAGTTCAGATCTGGGGGCCCTGCAATTTAGCCACTCAGATGAGGACTGTTTCACTATAGACAAAACAAACAGAAAATGGCTAAACTTTAAAGTACAGGTATTACCCTCATACATGTAACCGCTGTACAACGCACGCTGTGAGAGCTCTCACTCAGCCGCACTCTCTTTGCTTCCCACGGTGAAGCCAACACTACCTGATGAATATATACAACTCTGCAGACGGCATGAAAGCAAAGTGATCATGTCTTAGCTACAATATCTGCAATTAAAGTGTTATGTGCAACGTTGAAGAAAATGAAGCTGGATAGTTTTTTTATCTGCTCTATTCCCAATGTTGTCAAACTTGCCTAAAGCTTGGGGTGAATGGTTTTGGGTCCTATTATAGAATTTAGTTCTACACTGAAAAAAGATTGATTTCCAAGCCGTTAAAAAGACAATTAATGGCTGCATTTCTTGCAACCATTTTTTGCACTGTACAGTGCACACCAGGACCACAGTAAGTATCAAAATACCATGACTGCTTGTCTTGTGTCAAAGCTACCCTCTACACACTTTACAGGTAGGTGAGAAAGACATTTCAGATCAGACACCCATAAGGAATCAAACATGTAAACGTTTTACAAAAATAAAATCAGCTCACTAGTAATGAGCTCAACATACAGTAGAAATAGCTGGCCTTATAAAAATATAGTGATTTCTTTTTCAACAGTTCAGATTGTTCGCAGGGTGCCAAGGTTGAGGAAAAAAGGAGGGGCACGGTGGGTGAGGAAGCGTGGTGGGTGGTGTCTGTGAGGGGACGGGCTGATCGGGGGTGGATGGAGGAAGGGAAGCCCCACAGTGACAGACTGTCCCTCTCAGTGCTGGCTGGAGTGACAGCAAGCTGTCCTTAGTGGATGTTGAGGTTCCGGAAGTAGTCAAAGGTGGCCCCCAGGGCCCAGCTTGTCTCCACATTGTTGACTTTCTTGGCAAGCTGTGTAACAGAGAAGGAGAACTCCATCAAAACCACAAGAAGTGAGCAATTTCAACTATTATTGTAGAAATTAGATCAAAACCTTAAGGCTTTATTTGAAGTGAAACATAGAATATGAATATTTTTCGTGCACGTTTTTATGTTTTGTATCTCCTCTACTTCTAACAACTGATTGACTCACCTGTAGCACAGTATTGTCCTTGAAGCCAAAGCCCTCCTTTAGCAGACAAGTGATATATGTCATATCCATGCAGAGGAAGGGGCTGATGGCACGGTATTTGGCCATTTTGTTGCATACTGAAAGGAGAAAAACCAACATGACATTAACATGGGTTTTGCAAATGTGTATTTGATGAAAACACCTTAATGCACCATGTAAAGAAGTCACATTCCTGTAATAATAAAACTCTCCTTTTCCTAACCCCTGTGCTACATGATTAAAAGATGACATTTCTGTTGGTCTGAATAAACAGGCAGGTGTGAGGGGAATGGCTGAGGGTCACCATGAGGCTGTGGGTGGGTGGGTGATGGTGTTAAATAGCCTTGTACACACTGTATGTGTTTCAGTATGTGTCAGCCCCCGGGTGGTGTGTGGCTGTCAGGTGCCCTCCTGCCTGGGCCAGACAGACATCTTCAGCTCAGCTGCCAACCCAGCCAGAGCCAGACTTGTTCCTCGAGACCATGTGACAGTGTTCTCACAACACAAACAGCCTTACATAAGACACCAACCCATCCCTACATGATATGAGTCTATTTTTATGAGGACAAATGTCACAAATGCAAGCTGATAATCATACCGCTTATGACTTTGTGTTACAGTTAAACATATTGAAGAATTTTATTGTAATGGTAGCATGTATTTATCCTGTAATAAAATACATTTGCGTCGCCATAACACGTTTAGCAAATAATCGGTTACGTTTTACTGTTGTAATAAACTCTGTGTGACAGGATGAATTCTGCCAGTACAGCACAATCATGCCAAGAGTTTGGGCAGAATCAACATTGAGAGTTTGTGCTGCTTAGAACATATTTTACACAAAGTTTCAGTGGTTAGGAGAAGAATATAACTTGTAAGATTATTGTTTTCATGCATATCCCTAGAGAAAATGGCTTGTAACTCATACCTTCTTTGGCTCTTTTCTTAAAATCTCTGACCTCCACTCTCCCACCTCGGCTGCTATCTGAAAAGAAAAAACAAACATGCAGTGTGAGTACCTATTTTATGCAGTGAGTGAAATTACCAGGCTGGAAGATGACTCTTTTCACCCACTTACCAATGAGGCCAGTCTCCATAGCTCTATCGAAATAGTAGGAGAAAGCATAGAAGATGCTGCTGCCCTTCACCTCATATGGCTGGTGCACTATTCCCTTGACAACCTTCATCACCTCATAGTAGCACAGCTTATAGCCGGCATAGCCTGTGGAGAGCAAGAGAGAGAGAGACTAAATGTACATCTGTCAAAGAATGATGTAACTTGGACCAAAAATGGTGAAGTAAACCACAAGTCAAAGGTGGATTGCAGCCGTAATGACTGGAATGCAATCATGAGAGCCAGTCTGAGGTTAGGCTGGGGTGAAAGCGAGGGGGCTCACCAGAAGATATGCAAGGGAAGCCCCAGAAAGACAAGTTTCACACAGGCCCATGGGTATGGTTGGCTCATTTGTGCCGGCAAAAACCATGTGCTGACAAGAGCGGCAGTTAGTGCAGCCCTGTTGGGCTGACTATTTTTACCACATAATTGTGAGCGGTCCAGATCAAGCCACTCGTTACACAAAAAAATAACAACTCAGGGACAAGCCCAGCATCTTCTGGCTACTTGACTGTGGTATGGGAGTGACTGCCTTATTTGTGAAGTTAACTGACAGTTTTCTTTTCATTTAAATACAAGGTTGACTGCAGTATAATTGTTCAAGAGGGAAGAAAGACAGTGAGAAGATGACAAAACATGAGTTTGGCGCCAAGGGTACAGAACCTTCAGTGGGTAAATGTTCTCATGTGAGACTGTATTATACTGTACTCTATTGTGTTCCAGTGTTGGGAAAGGAATGCAGGCCTTGCTGGATCCAAGGCATTGGGAAGGCAATCAAAACCTCAGAGTGCTTTTATCTTACCGTCTGGAATCCCGCTAACTTTGTAGGTGGTTCCACCAAAAGTCACATCTTCTCTGAACTTCTTTGGGAGGCAGGAACTAGTGAAGATTTTCCAATCTAGACCTGTGAACACAAAAACAACAAATAGTTTGCCATCTTCTATTGAATGAAATTAACTGAATTACTGAATACCATTTCTATGTAAGAAGACAGAAAAGGTGGTAAAAAGGTTCTAGATTTTTTACCATCAGCTCCTAGAGCTCCAAGAGTTGCAAGTCGAGCTGCAAACAGTCCATTTCCAAGGTAGCTATGTGAAAGTGGAATAGATTTACTGTCAGACTTTTATAGCACTTTTACTTTAAAACACCATATTTGTTACTTTAGTTATTGTAATTATATGAATGAACAAGCAGGAGGCTCCTACTCTGTATTTACCTGTGTGTATACAGTTGATATGTATTGTTGAACAGATCAAATTTGGCGATGTAAGAAGGAGGAGCAGAATAAACTGTTTTCTGTTGGATGAAAATGAAACAATTATAAATGCCATCCAGATATCTGCAGTCAAATAAATAGATGCACACAAATCTATAATCACCTTGGACTTAGGAAGGAAAGTGATCTGTGTAGATCCTCCACCCAAATCTAAGATCCCCACTGTCCTCCTCGTGTTGGAATACAAGTGACCTGTGGAAAACAACAAGAAAATTAAAAACACCTTATTGGATCACGATCATATGTTAAAAGGTGACCTCTCTTTCTACTGTCAGGTGATCCTCCCTACTTATTACTCTTTTATAATGACTTGTATTTGCCCTCCAACAGGGAAAATACCTACTGAGGGAAAGTTTACAGTTGGTTTCCAAAGTACTTTATTCTAAATTTGAATGAACTTCAGCTGGGTGAAACACGTGAGGAAATATTACTTGTTTTTGTGATTCTGTTTTGGGGCCAGTGATTCAAGCTCATAACCTCAGACAGGAGACAAGAGTCTTTTACGAACAGGCTTCTGTGTACACTGGAGCCTCAGATATGAGCCTCCCAACCACTAACACCAACATAGCAAAACACAAGCAATGTCTTACCTGTGAGGAAGTTCACTGTAACCCAGGCGAGGACTCCTACAACAGCAAATGTTTTCATTAGTAAAATCTCAACAAGTGATTACAACTGACCTACTAAATGCTGCTAAATTCTATTATTTTTAGACACAAGGGGGGGAAAAAAACAGACAATTTTAAGGCCAGTTTTATTTCATTAGGCTCATATTAAAGTGTCCCAGTTGGTCTAAGATGTAGGTTAACAGACCAACCCAGGTAATTAACAGATGTCTCAGATGTAAGGTTATTGCTCTCATAAAGTCGAGCACACACTGTATGATGTCACATAACATATGAGGGTGTCTTAATGAGTGATGTGGAGGATCACACTAAATTATTGGGCGTGGGGAAACAACTTACACTGGCATAGTTATTTGTTGCAGCGAGGTAGTAACAGACCTCTTTTAAAAAGAATAACGAGAGCTGAATAGTTTGATACGTCCTTTGTGAATACTGTTAAAAACACCTGGTCAGACACACCTGAGTCAAATATCATTCTGACAGAAAACTATCTTTTGCTTGTGATATCAGTACATTCAATGATAACTTACCTTCATTGGTTCCATTCATAATGGAAACACTGTTGTTTGGCACAAAGAACGGAGACTCATCAAATACTTCTCGCACCTATGGAACAGAAATATGATTTTTTTTTTAATTTAATTATCAGTATAATCATTGACTGTTTCCATGTTAAAATTCTACCAAATATGCTAAACTATATAGTTTCCGATCCTGTTTGTATACAGTCTTCTCAGACGGTGGAAGACTGACTCTCTTCTGTTTTAGAGTGACAGATAACTCAACCACAAGCTCGACTGGAACAGTAGCCTAGATTTAATACTTTAAATGACAAATATGGTTACTCCACACAACCCCACAACAGCTGTTTTTTGCAACACGATAGCCACCAAATGGGCAGACTTGCTCCCTTTTTTTCAGTGACACTTGTAAGCACTTAGTGGTTTCTCATCCTGCTCCTCGGCGGGACGGGTGGTGTTTGTGCCAAACTGTCTGAGGGCAGAGAAAACGTGCCTCACCTCCTTCAGAAGAGTATTGGCCTTGTCCTCAGGCAGGAGACGGAGACCTGCTGTGGCCTTTAAGACCACCGGGGTCCTCTTCCACTCATCTTCTGGGATTGTCTTCTTGGCAATCTTCAGCAACTGTCGGACAGTGTTGCCACCCTGCAGAAAAAGATGACAAACAGTTAGCAAGCTGTAATTAAGTCATTTCATCATAACTACAAAAATCTACTTAGTGATCAAAGCGTGGCGGACATCAGGTAAAAACCAGCAGACAGGAGTGGGCAGTGGTGGCAGCATCAGCAGAAGGCATTTTTATAATTACACAGTGTTTACATCACATAAACCCAACCCAAAGAAAATCCCAGTAGTTTGGTGGTTTGGGCAGACAGTGAACAACTCCTTAATATACCTGATAAGTGATGGGGTGTATGCATACATACCTCCTCAGGGTTGTCTTTATAAGCAGACAATCCAGGCTTCACAGCATGGTACATTTCATTGTCCAGAACAGGCACCTCAACTAAAAAAAAAAAAAAAAAAGTCAACATGAGTGAACAAATCATAAACCATGTAGACAGTGAAAGAAGTATCATTGCATTGAATTGCATTTCTGCTCTTTTGCAATTCAAAGTATGTAGACTGCAGGATTTCACCTACATCCAGAGTTTAGGGCAGGTTTTTTTTTCCTACTCGGTTGAGTCAGAGGAGGAAATTAAAATCCACCTCATCTACTTTTAGAAACTGTGTTGCATGTGCTCATTGCCGGTGCATGGTTGAACTTGCACCACACAGTGAATGACCTAACAGCAAGCAGACAGTGGGAGCCCGCAGCGTGGGTAAAGCTCCACTAGAGGTTAGAAGATGGAGACAGAAAGAGAGAGACAGGAAGCAGAGAGAGCAAGAGAGAGAGAGAGAGAGAGAGAGAGAGAGAGACTTACCGGGGTCTTTCTGGATGAACTTATAGATGTGGATCCTGGTGCCTGTGCTCCCTGCATCAAACATGATCCCATAAAAAGTCCGGCTCATGTTGACAGGGGAGGGGGCTTCAGGAGTCAGCTGAGGAACCTCAACCGGGTGGTAGGACTCAGGTGCAGGATGCACCACCTCAGGTACGGGATGGAAAGCCTCTGGGATGGCGGGGAGGACTTCAGGTGCCGGGTGGAAGACCTCGGGGATCTGGGGGTAGCTCGGCACTTCGGGTTGGGGGACTTCAGGCGCGGGGTTGGAGACCTCAGGGAGGAGGTTCTCCGTGTTGGCAGAGTGATGCTCCCGGTAGCGGTAGAAGTGTGGGATGTAACGGTGGTGCCGGTAGTAAGTTGCCTCCCCGATGAGGCTCCCAGCCAGAAGCCACACGGTCACAGAGAGGAGAAGGTTCGGCATGGTCATTGTTTCACAGCCGGAGAGAGAGGAGACAGCGGGTGGAAGAGGGAGAAGAAGCCGTGGATCTCTCACCGACAGAGGGGTCCTGAAGAGAGAGGCAGACTCAGGACTGTCCGGTCATCTGTTTACTCTATATAAAGACATAAGGGCTTGGCACAGGGCCACAACGACAGCAACCATCAACCAATCCTGTGGAGGTCCATCCCAGCTCCATCAGGAGTCCCCCCCCCCCCCCTGTATGAGCTGGAGACTACCTGCCTACCAACACCGTTCCTTTTTTTTTTTCCTCCTCAGGGATTATTTTTGGCTATGCATTTTCCCCTCCTCATCTTTACTGGGGATTCTGGAGCCAAAAAAATCCCCTTTTGGAGAGAAAGGGGTTTATGATAGAGTCAAAATGAATGGCTCACGCTGAAGAAATTCTAAAGAAGTTGCCTTAAAATACATTTTATAGGTGTGTTTAAGACTTGCCTAGTAACTTGCCCTCAGAAAGTCCTTCATCTTGCAACTTTTTGGGCTCTGTTTAATTAGGATGGGATATATATATATATATATATGTATTTAACTGTTATAGATGTGCATCTTCTGCCTCTGTAATTTAATTATTGTAGTTTTGAAAGAATTTAAGTGAAGACTACATTTATTCAGTTTATTTTTCAGAAATTTCATTTATCGGTTTGTAAGGTAAGTTGGACTTTATTTGAGATGGGGTTTATGGTGAATTTAACTTCATTTTAATCTGTAATGTGATTAAGAGAAACCAAAGGAAAAAGCTTTTATGTCATAAGCTGTATTGTGAACAGTGGATTCTTGTTTAGTTTCGTTTTGTACCTTCATGTTACGTAGCTAGAAAGCATCATGTGTATATTAAAAAAAAAAATCCATCAACCCCTGTCTTCATGATCTTCCAGCAATTACCACATTAAATCAACTGCAGCACTTTCACCAACCTTAAAAAATGCAAATGTGACCTGCACTCCAGCTGGCATAAAAGTTAAAAGAATGTTAGCAATCATCTCACTCCCACTCATCCCTGTGTTAACCACAGGCTTTCCAAGGGAAAAATATTTGGGCAGCAGGGCACGTTTCACGAGAGAATGCATGAAAAGCATGAGTGGCTGTTTTCTCGGATTTAGGTGGGTGGTTGGCATTATATCATATGCCATGCTGCAGTGTATCAAATACTTCTTTATTTTCCATGCTATATGAGCCCAGTATTTAAAGAGAAGGATGCAGAGACTTTATGGCATGGAGGATATTCCTCTGCAGAGTAAACTCAAAGACCTTACATAAACTGAAATTTGTGCCCTGTTGTGATATTTTTCACCCACTTTGTACCAACAGAAAGATGACAGAGATGTGAAGCAGGAGGCGTCACTGGTTGGGCATTGAAGCATCTCTAGGGAACTGACCGTATCTCAACCCTGGTTTGACAAGTGCATATATGAGGCTGTTTCACCTCATGCAATGCAGAAACTGAGCTGTGGGCCAGCCCAGTGAGGAGGGTAAGGGGAGGGCAGAGGTCCTACAGATGGGCACGAGAGAGTGCAGGAAGTCCACGGAGAGGACAATGTGGGGAGGGTGGAGCTTGGCACCAGTGTTCACCCATCATGCCATTCCACTCCCAGGACACTCAACTGTGCAAAGCACTGTTCCAACACTGTAATTTGGACTAAAAATATTGGACTTTCTTTCCTCCTTCCCTTTTTCTAAATACTGTGGCTACTTTTTTCAATCCTGTGGCTCACCAGAATGGTCGTTTGCCCCTATCAAAGCGTACATGTGCAGGACCTCTCACTGACTTGTGCCCATAGATGTCCTGGTTGCATGTTAACTGCGTGATAATGTGTCCAGTAAAACCCTGGGTAAAACATCTTATATGAAATATTACTGAAGTCAGATTTTCTCCTGAAGTGTGTACAGTCATCGCAAAGGCTTCGTCCGTCTGATAAATAAGTGTCCAAACACATCCTGTGGTTAATGAAGCAACTAATATGAATAATGTGCAATGTTTGGACATGTGCAATCCACCTCTAATGCTGATGTTATTAATCACAGCATGTTTTAGTTTTCAACATACACACCCGCTTTTGAATTTTTGTTGTGATGCAACATGACAAATAGAAAGATAAATCTGCCTTTCATGTAAAATGCTCTATAAATGAATTTTATTTTCAAAATAATGAATTTGCTGTTGAAAAAGTTGTCAAAATTGACTTGGAATGTTATACTGCTGTTGTGCACACTGCGTGTAATCTGACTTTCTAGTGCATGACACAGCACATTACAAACACAATGTTTTAAATGAGAACTTGTTTCAATACAAGGTTTGGTATTTTGTTTCAAGTTAACAGAAACCGTAAAGCATGAGAATGGACCCCAGCTTTGTAATCTACACTGTGCAATGTATCATTAATATGCTACAATGTTGCCCTCAGGAATGCCATGTTTGTGGGTGTCCTACCCCAAAAAGTCCATTGAAGAGACCCAAACCTTGTCATTACAATTCCAATGATAATGACAGCTTTGAAAAGCTCAGGGTTATTTCAGTTTTCTCTCCTCACTGTCATAGTAATTACCTTTAAATTTAGTCTTCAAACTCTGTTCATGATGCCAAAGCAGTGAACGACCCTATATGATTCAGTTTACAGTAGCTACACCCAACACTTGTGTGATATCTACTTTTTTGTTTGATGAATAATCAGTGCAAGCGCTGAGGCTCCTGCACAAGCTGAACAACATGATGGTGAGAATTCAGTGGTTTGAGGCTGAATTATGACCTGGACTAACTTTACATTGTTTCTGTTGGATGGGCTTCTTCCAGGATGAAAGCCAAATGCATTTTACATTGATCTTAGTGGTTTTCCCATAACTCCAGCAAAATACATCTGTGGGGATGGCAGTAAGTAACACATAGTTCTTTTCAGGACAACCTGGACAATACTGCTGACAGGAGCCAAATGTATCTCATGTCATCATGTGGGTGGAGATCATGTGCAAACAGATCCTGTTTGATAGAGCCCAGCATGAGAAGACTATGATTACAACACAAGTGACAAATGCAGCCATTTTATGTTGGTCCAGTGGCTGCTGAGCAGAACATACATCTGCATTTAATTATCTGCCACTTTGACTGATTGACTGATTGATTGAAGGAGATCTTTCAGGACAAACTGAAACAAGAAGCAAGTGCTCTTTTGCTATGGAGCCTTGTTTGCACACTTTGAACAGCAAAGTGCAATTGTGTTTCAGTCCATATGAATGCATGAATTTAACAAAAAAACAAAACAAAATAAAAAGCAGGTTTAGTTGCATGATGAAAAATGCACTATCTCATTTAGCCTACTCAGTTAAATAGTCTCATATCTTGTCATCTAATGGGACATAACATACTACAAAAAGACTTTTTTCATTGTGTCTCCTGTTATCAAAATTGATATGCCATATATATTATATTAGACAGTTACCAGCAGTATTAAAGTATTCATATCTCTAAAAGTCCACTCTAGATCATCATATAGAACTGTGAAATAGTTTGAGGATTACTTGAGTGTGAACACATTTTCTGCCTCCTGTGCAGATCCATTTTGAATTTTTTGGGTGAGGTTTTAACAGACATGGGTTTTGCTGATTTCAAGTCCATCAATGAATCTCTCAGTATGCATTTTTGTTGTGAGGCACCAGGTCAGACACCTTGTCCACATTACACAGTGCAGTTGTAAAAAGTGTAAAAAGTAAAATGACTTTTAACCTGAAACATGTCGCTGACATGTAATAATGAAGTCTTGAAATTGCTTTTGGTCTAAATTTAAAAATTAAAACAGCCTATTTCATGCTTTTATGCATAAATATTGAGGGAATTCTACTATTAGCATAAATTTTTCCTACCATTTCAGGGGATTTCTGACTAAATTATCATTACTGGGGGAAAAGTAAATAAATAATTACAAGCGGTCTAAATTATTATTGTTGTTTTAGTAGTTATTATTTCTCAATAAATAAATAAAAAAAAACAGTAAGATAACAAATACATCAAACTGGTACGAACCCGTCATCTGTAACACGAGTAGGGAAATTTGACTCGTCGTTACGGCGTCTCCATGACAACAACAGTACACAAACAGGAAGCAGGTTACATGAGGATGCTAGCGTTAGCCGTGCAGGACAACTCCTCTGTAGAACCATTCATAACAAACAAGAGTTTTATATTTTATTTTATATAGGAGGAGATAAGCAGCAGTAATGCCGAAGAAGAAGGCCTCCAAAGTGAAGAGGGCGAAAGCCGGGTAAGACTTTCAGCTGTTGGACGTTGGGTGTAGTAGCCAGTAGCACTGAATTTGTATTTGGGAGATTCCGTGAAATCGGTACCTTTTAGCGTCCCTAATAAAAAATATGTTCTAAAACTAATTTAGCAATGAATAATGTGTAATCTAAAAACAATTAATGATTCTGCAGATTCTGTCATCAGTATAAGGCAGAGTAAAATCCAAATAAATTATTGTTTTATATAATTAAAATCACATTTTATATGC
>JAPTYR010000009.1:19588045-19601008 GCA_029814505.1 Siphamia roseigaster
CAAGGCAGAAAAAATGCATTGTAATGTCTAGTTACTTGCAATTGTAACTAGTAATTAATTACAGATTTTCATCCCTGCAATGCCTTACATTACTGCATTACACCAAAAAGTAATGCACTACAGTCATAAATTACTTACTGTAATGCATTACTCCCAACACTGATTATAAGGGACCCAAGCACATTCTGACAAACACAGGATGGTATTTTCATTGGTTTGTTTTCTGTTCTTTTGTTGCTCCTCAACCAAAGGAGATTGCATTATACTGATAAAAATGAGAAATGAATAAAAATAAAAAATAAAAAAAATCATGCAAACTGCAGTCAAAATGTAAAAACATTGTACGTCAGAGGGACTTGAGTATTTCCTTTTTTTTTTTTTTTTTGCTCTGTAATTTATTTCATCCTCTTCCGGTCCATTTAAAACCACCTTGTGTGGCTAAATGTGTCAGAAATTGAAAGATATTGTTCACAGTTGAATAAAGTCTCTGAACTCTCTTTCTGTAACTACCTAAATTCTTTTAAACCCCTCTTGGAAAATTAAAAATAATCTATGTAAATGAGTAAAACGCTGACGGGGATCATTTATATTTTGTTGCTAATATTCATACACTTCTAAGGTTTTGACTTTTCCCCTACAGAGAAAAATATCACTTTAAATAGAGACGTTTAGAAGTCGTATTTGAAATGTAGAATTAAAAAAAAACGCGAAATAGTGACCTATATTTGAATTTAATTTATTTATTTTACGTATTTATTTTTTCTTTCTTTTTTTTTTTTCATGAAATTGAAATTAGCTTACGTCGTCAAACTGCAGCCGCCGTCCGTCACGTGACCAAACGTACGGGTCCTGCGTAGGGGCGCAGGTGCACTTACCCCGGAAGTCCGATGATCGGCGTTCAAAATATGCTTACTTCAACGCTCTAACGCCAAAATAGCATAAAAACGAGAGATAAATGTTATGTATCGAACCTAATGTTATCGACAACATGAAGTATCTTGTATTTGAGTGTGTGGATCATTGTATTATGTAGTAAATAACCCCTGAAGACTGACAGGATGGATAAAAGTACGTTTTACAGCGGAGGCTCCTACACGGTGAGACAGCAGCCGAACTTTATAGTTTTCTTTGTTTTATTGTGGTTGAAGAAGAAACATATTACTGTATATTTATCTGGAGTCATTATCTTTTCTCTTCCAGTTGTTCATCGTGTAGCAAAGCTTTGAAAATGTACTTGTGATGGCAGACAAAAATAGCAAAACAGCCCCGGTTTCTGACTTTGCCTACATTAATTTCATATATTTTTGTTGCTAAGTCTTGCATGATACAGGTTTAATATCTCCCGATTGGTACATTATACGTCTTTTTTTATTATTAGTATTAAATTCAGACATACAAGGGGAAAAAAATAAGCAAAATATTCTACCATCCCCAGAACCACAGAGACAGGTGCAATGCTATGCTGTGGAGGACTATTTACATACTCGATCTGAAGTGTCAAACCCTTATACGATATCACTGTTTTCTTTTCTTTTTTTTCCCCCAAAATTCTCCCAGTTGGTCACTAAGTGTGTATATAATCCTCTCTAAGTGAAGGGTATCCATTATTGTTGTTATCCAGACTTTAAAAGTCTGTGTCTCTTTTGGCTTCCAGAACAGGAGAATAACCTTTTTTGCACAGAGAAAGCCATAGGACTTTACTTACATTAAAGTCACAGATACTTAGTGATCTCGTTGTGGTATAAACAAAAATATATCATTGCTTCAGTTATTTTTGACCTACTGTCAAGACATACTTTCCTAACACATTCATTTCACTGAATGCCTGTACTTTCCCCTCATTTAGGATAATCTCATCGGGACGCTGCTTGCTATATTTGGAAATGTACTTGTCAGTATCTCCTTGAATATTCAGGTACAGACCTCCTCCCTCTTCAGACTCCTCTTTGTCTATCAGGGTGTGTTGTGTTATCTTAGAGTATAATGCTAAAATATCCATTGTAGTTAAAATGACTAGTGATAGTTAATAGTTTCTCTTGTCCTGTACTTTTCCTATGTCATCACTTTTCACACAGTGTGAGGTCATTTCAGTCTATTATTTTTGGCACCTTAGAAAAAATAATATCCTTAGAAAAAATAATATCCTTAATCTGTGTGGCTGTGTGAAACTTATCAGACATAATGACTCAATCTCACATGTTATGTATAAAGGCAAATACTGGAACCAAAATACAAAAAAAAAAACATTATACAGTTCCAAGAAACGGGTTTCATCCTTTATTTTTTCCACCACTTTACCTCCAAAACCTATAAAATACTACTTTTCATAAAATTCCTACATATACATGTATTTATAAAGCTGAAACACGACACATATTTGAATTTTAAGAAAAAATAGGCCTACCACATCACATCTTATTCAATAATTTCATCACAAAAACTAATAAATCCCACACAAAGAAAATAAATATGGCCCCCTTCTACAGATTACATTTCATACAACAGTATAAATTCACCATTACAATTTGTGGCTTAACTCTGTGGAGGAGTTTGATGTACTGTTCCTTTTGCCTTGAGGGTATGGATCATCTGATCACTTCCTCTTATTGTCTGGGATCACACCCACATAACAAAAGCCTACAGCTGAAATAAGCTTGTTTTCTTTGTTCTGTCTTTCAATACTTAAAAGTATTTCATAGTCATTTTCGAGTGCTGACAGCTTCTTTCATAGTTTCCTTTTGTTTTAACTCGTAGAAATTCAGCCATGTGACACTAGCAGGAACAAAGGACCCCCGTGCCTTCTACCGCACAAAGACCTGGTGGTTCGGGTTTGTGTTGACCTGTATTGGGGAATCAGCCAACTTTACCTCCTACGCTTTTGCCCCACTCTCTCTTGTGGCACCTCTTAATGGAGTGTCTGTCCTGAGTGAGTGCTTTGTCTGGGTTACTTTACACTTGGCTACAATGTATGTTGATAAATAAATTAAACTGTACACTTGCAAATCTATATGGACTTGTACACCTATGCTTTTCTTGTGCTTTTCAGCAAGCTCAATCCTGGGTTTTATTTTTCCACGTGAAAAGTTGAAGGCAAAGGAATTTGCAAGTAAGTTTCATGACCTTAAGGTGGCATTCACATGCAAATCACAGAACAGGAGCCATTCCATGTAAAGTCTGATTTAGTTTCGTGCCTCTTGAACTTAAACACTCACACTTTTATGAAGTAGAGACCAAATATACTTACACATATAATTCTGTGAAGCCTTACTCATGGAAATTGTTTATTGAGTTGTACTGTATAATTGTTCCACTGAAGCAGAAAAACTTCCAAATCCTCGTATTTACTGGTATACGCTTTCATTATTTCAGAACGTTATGGGTTGTCCCTCCTGGGCTGTATCCTAACCATTGGCGGAACATACCTCTTTGTGGCATTTGGACCAAATGCTCATGAAAAACTTAATGCAGAGAACATTGTGAGACACATTGTGGGATGGCACGTTCTCTTGTATATGGTAAGATATCTACTGAAGCCTAGATACTTGGTAAATATTAACCTATTTATTCCTTTACTAAGTTGCTTAATGATTTATTAAATATTTCTTTTCTTTTTATATTTTCCTTCTTTTCTAAGGACACATTTTTGTGGGGCTCAGTAGGGCTCATAAATATGATTTTATACTGCCCCGTACATTTATGTTCTACCAATATAACACCCATGTGCACAACAGCACAGTAAATCAACTCAGTGGTGGTTTATTTATTTGATAATATCTTTTAGGTGGGGGTTGGTGGAGGTGTATAGGAGCATGTTGTTCCCCTTTGAAAGGTCACTTTGTACCTTTGTACCTTAGCATAATTGCTGGTTCAATTCAATGAACAACACAAGTGAGTCATCTTAGATTAAACATACTTTTTCCTGAATATGCCACCGCGCTGCCATTAGTGTCAGAAGAGAAGTAAGTTCTCTCTGACTTTACTATGAATAAACAATATAGCATTACAATAAACAAACAGTATGTTACGAAAGTGTAATATTCAGATTGTGACATCTTATTTACTCGCACAGTTTTGTAAACTCATAGGAAATGTCGTTAGTAGTAGGCGTCGGAGCCTTCAGGTCAGTGCACATGGATCAGCAGGAGGTATAACAGTAATAAAAATAAGCCATAATGGCTGCTGCGCTCCCCTGTTCTGTTTTGTTATTGCTTCAATTAGAAAATTAGTGGACTGTAAAAGGAAAATCTGAAAGGGCAGTATGGACATAATCACCCAAACTTTCTGTATCCATCCTTTTTTACATTCTTGAATGACTAAGGCTGTTATTAATGTATGTGATGGGCATTTGCCTCTCCAAATACAAAGATAATAATAAAAAAAAACATAATAAAATACTAATCAATGAAGCATTTGTAGTATTTAACCCATAAAGATCCAGTGTTAATTTTGTGGCAGTTCCCAAATGATTTTTTTCCCTCTATATTTAGCCTTTTTGAAGCGATTTATCAACATTTATTCTAACATTACACTCTGTATTTTGAATTCTTGAGTAAAAATCAGGTATTTTCCTGTATTTAATTTATCGATCATGTGTTCATAGAATGTCAAATTAAATGTGAAAGTTATTGTATCAAAAACTAAAGAAAAAGAGACTTTTTTTCAGTAAAATTTATCCTAAATTGAATTTAAAACAAGTCTCCATTCATTGTCATTGATCAAACTCTTTGGATTTTACTGGTGAATCAATGTTGTAGAAGATGACCGTGTTTCCACAGTAACTACGGAGTCTCTGAACGTACAAATGGGTCATATCGGATCGCCTTGAAAAACTGTATATTACACCAATTATTTGCATGAACTGACAAGATTAGTAGATCATCAGGTATTTTTATACCAGTAAATAATTGTGTTTTTCTGTGGATGTTTGGGTCTTTATGGTTTAATGTCAATAAAATGAGTCCAAGTAATAGTAGAGTCAAAAAGAATATGATGATGATAAGGAATAGTAGTTTTTGATGTGTCTGGTATGTGCTGTTGTCAGTGAAGAAGCCAGACGAGATTTCCACCTCCTTAGCCACCTCCTCCCACTCTTTGAGGAGGGACACCAACCTATTCATAGTCCAGCTGAAATATGTAATCCCTCCTGCATGTTCTAGACTTCCTCCGTGTCGCATATACCCAGAGTTTTTTCCATTACAAAACAAAACATAAAGTCATTTAGGACAACTAAGAGAAAACAATTCATCAACAACAACCAGGAAGATTAATAACAACACTGGTTAATGAAGTCCACTGGGAATAGTCATGTAATTAGTTTTAATTCCACATTGGTTTTGCATTAATTTGTTTAGAATGGCTTGAAAGCTGCACCTGAGCCCTGTACGTTAGGGAAAGTTTGGATACTATTTAAGACATGACGTTTGTTTCATTAATCATTTAATAAATTGATTGGTGTATGTATTTTGAATATGACTGAATGTCAAATCAGAAGAATTCTTTAAATAAGTTAAGAAGCACACAAACAAGTTGTGCAGATGTGCATTTATATAATAATGGGTGTGATATGAATTGCGTACAGATAGCATGCCACTTTTAATCGGTGTGTTGTCTTTACACTTTATGAGCTTTTTGTGTGTATGTTCACACAGCCTCAAACACCACGTGATCAGTAGGTACAGGCTAGGGTTAGGCTTAGCGGTTACGGATATGTAAACCAGAGATCTTGGCGTACATTGACACACGATCAAATGGCATTAAATTACACGTGAAAGTGCGTACATATAGCATACCAAATGCCATAAGATATATAAGCTTTATTACAGACTTATGGTCCACATAAAAAAGCAAACAGATAAGTAAAAATACAAAATAATTAAAAAAAAACTATCTACTTTCAAGAGACAGTCATACCAGTGTTTCCAGTACAGATATGTGTAACATGCAAGGCGGCCATGGCTCAGTTGGTAGAGTGGGTCGTCCAATAACCAAAGGGTTGGCGGTTTGAATCCTGCTCTGTCCTAGTCAGTCCGTTGTTTTCTTGGGCAAGACACTTCACCCTCTTTGCCTCCAGTGCCGCTCACACTGGTGTATGAATGTTTGGTGGTGGTCAGAGGGGCAGCCACGCTTCTGTCAGTCTGCCCCAGGGCAACTGTGGCTACAGATGTAGTTCACCACCACCAGAGGGAGAATGTGAGAGTGAATGAATAATGGGTCAATGTAAAGTGCTTTGGGTACCTTGAAAAGCGCTATAAAAATCTCAATAATGCATGGTCTAGCTTTAAAAACTGGGCTCCTTAGTAAAAGGAAGGTTAACATCTGGTCAAAAAAAATGTAATTGCAATCTACACTAAGCTTATATTTTTTAGTAGGTAATTACTTGTATTTTAAGGACAATGTATTTTGAAAGGAGAAAAAAAATTAGGGGAGTTTTATGAGTATATGTTTGGAAAGTGACAACATTTTCTGTCATCATTCTAAATTCATTTTTATAAACTCTAATAAATAAAATGTATTCCAAATACATTAATAGTTGACTATTATATAATTTACATCACATTCTAAACAGTGTTTAAAATTAATAAATGCATACATGTATGCAAAATACATTGAATAGAATATTTATTTGTATGCTATAAATATTGTTTAATAATATATATGATATTGATTTTATTGATTGATTTTTTTTTTATTGATTATTAAATAAAAATTGCTTAATTTGATACTTCTGTTGTCCATTTGGGATGCAGCAGTTTTTGGTATTTTTCATTTAATATATTTGAAACTAAATTTAGCTTTTTGAGATGGCATTTAAACCTTTGCAATTAATATTTGTCTTAAACGTCTGTAGTTCAAAAGTTATGAATCAAAAAGCAGTGGGCTGTGACGTCCTTGACCTTATCCCAATGTAATAATATGACCCTTATGATAATCAATAAGGAACTATCAAGTTGTGGTAGTTCTTCATGATGTCCTCTAGATGGCAGCATCTGTTAGTTGCTTTAATTCCCTGACACTTTTCTGTCACAAATGAATGAGATTGAGCTTTCACGCTGCAGTTACTGTCCAAAATGAAGTTGGAAATTTGGTTCTGAGACATGCAGTGATTAATAAAGCACAGAAATACAGTCCCCGTCTGTTGTCACGGTCACAAAACCATCATTTCTCCAGTGAATGTGCTTGTACAGTTCGTCTATGTTTTACCAGACATTTAGGCGCTGCATTAAGCAGCTCTCTACCTGCTATGTCCGTAACTCAATCATATTAATTTGATTTTGAAGCCATGAACCTCTGTGCAGCAGCACCCATCTGTGGCTCACCTCAGATCAATATGGTGTTTGATTGTATTAGCTCGAAAAACACTGGCCAGCTCACTTCACTGCCCGCCTGCCTCCAGGCTTTTGGCACGACATCCCCACCCTTCTGCCTCTTTGTTCTATGACTTTACTCCAACATCAGCCATCTGCCTGGCCAATATCACATCCACCTTTATAATGTCACTGCTGTCATTATAGTCCTGCAGCTCTGAAGTGGCTTTGTGCTGCACATTGTTCTCTGTCTTCATCGGCCCTGCCTACTTGTCTCAAACAGACTGCAGAGCTCTTTTACATTTTCATATTCAGTTTTTTTGGCTGTATTGGCCTCTTCAGTGGGCTTCCATTCTGGGCTTTTTCTCACTGCTATGATTGCGTTTCAGCCACAATATGTTATCGGACCACACACATGCATTTATGCACACAGGCAAACACACACACACACACACACACACACATAGACACAGTGTTATCAGCATGAAGGTATCAGATTACCCTACCTTGGCTACATTATCACTAAAAGCCCAGCATCTTATCTCTAATTGTTCATTAGGGGCCAAACTACTGAGTCTGTGTGTGTGGTGTGTGAGCTTGAAACACCATCATGGCAGGAAAGTATCATGTTATTGCGCAGTGCTGATTCCAAAGCAACCTGAAAAACAATTAGTAAAATTTCCTTTTTAATTTGAAGCAGAATTTTCAACTTGCTGAACGGCCTCGATTTCTGAACTGCAGCAAGTCAATGCAGTTGTAGGAGTACAACAATTTGGGAATGTTATAATTCCTCAAAGATTTCCAATCTCCACCATAACTCATAGTCATTAATTCGGCCACCATTGCAGATCATTTTAATTAAATACAATTAACATAAAATAATGAGCGTTGTCATGCACAGATACGAAACATTCCTTGTAAACTGACATTGTGACACACCTCAGCTCAGCATCTTCTGGAATATCGTGAGGTATCTTTAATAAACTTTGGAAAATATTACATTTCTGTTTAAAGCCTAAAGAAACAGCATAATTCCTTTGATTTTATTTAGATGCAGTAACATAGTACTCTGTTCAAAGTGGATGCAGTAGGGTTTCCCGCCCGTCTTTTCTCTGCTGATGTATTATTAATCTGTGTCCTTGTCAAATGTATATAATCTGTACAGGATCCATTTTTGACGAATTCAATAGGTTAATTTGAGGTTACACTGTGCTTTTCAGTTCCCTGTAAATAGTACCTGAGATAATCAGAAAATGGTTTGTAGGTCTTTTTTTTCTCTGTTGCTGGATCTGTCAGACTGACAGATTTCAGATTGTTTACCCAAAGGAACATGTAGAAGACAGCAGGCAGAGAAGTCAGATGGAGTTCATGAGAAGTTTCCACTTTGAACATTTTATTTTTGGGTAGGTTAGAACATGCATATTTCTAAAGTTTCCACATGGAAATCCTAACACTCCTTGACTTCCAAGCTTTCCAGTCCTTAAAAATATAAACATTTACCCGTCGCCCCACCTTACCCAATTTAACCCTGTCAATCAGATAGATGTGAAACTGACTTTCATAACACTTTTATGGTATTTTCATTTTATTCTGCTCAAACTATACTTTGCAGGGTTGGTCTCACTTTCATCCCAGTAATGGATTTACCGCAGTTTCCTCAATAATTTCCTTTTTTGCACCTATTAGTCAAATGTATTTACACGTTATTTCCATAAAAAAAAATACATGACTACATCCAGAAGAATGTGTTACTTATGATCTTTGTTCTTTTTTTCAATCTTTTCCTACTGTGAGGCGTTCTAAACTTGGATCTAATTAATTCTAATGACCTGGACTCACTGTTCTTTCTTGCACTGCCTTCACACTGTATCGTGGCATTGTCTGAATGCATCAATTAATCTGCTTTTAAACACTTTTTTTTTCTTAGACCATGGGGGTGAGAGGCATGATTTGGTCCTATTGTTGTGCTAAGGCTCCGTACCAAGCTGAGGTTTAGATTTTCAGGAACACTTTAGGTTTTCTTTGATCAGATATTGAAAACCATTTTCGTACTTTGCTTTAGTCAGGAGCAGCCAACCTTTGAAAATGTGGTTGCTCTTTCAAGTTGGTCAAATGCATGGTTCGATAATTGTTGTGACTGTGCAATAGACTTTACCTTTTGAAATGTGTGTGCATTGACTGTAAATATGTCTTTTTACAAGCTTTTTAATGTAGAGGATTTGTGCTTTTGTTATACTAAACAGGAGGACTTAACTCTGTGATCATTTCTACTTTGTTTTGGAATATAAAACCTTGAAATTTATGAAATCTTAAAAAATCTTAAAATTCACTTAAGAAATATATTTCTCCTGAAGGACTCAAGCTTATTTTTTTTTTTTTAAATTCAGCTTTGCATTCAACTAGTGAACACAGAATTGAAAAGAGAGACAAACTGTTTCAAAACATGATTAAAAGGTGATTGTACTGCTTTGATTTGCATACTTGTGAGTGCTCTGATCTTTAACTTACAGCAATTTAATGAAGGGCATTTTAGAAGCTCAATAAATACTTATGAGTTGTCATGCATTTTTGTTACACACATGCAACTTCGTCATAACTCATCTGTTTTATTTGATGTTTTTTACAGGCCCTGTCAACAGTGTCTGGGATCCCGAATGTAGAAGAGCGACCTAACACTCTGGGCCAGTCACAGTCAGCCATGAACCTCTCCAGAATGTCTCCAAAAGTAGAAAGTAAGAAGAGGAGGGCCCCAGCACCACCAGCAGCCCTGACATCCACCATGGGAAATGCTGGCTTTGAGAGCTATCAGGTAAGGCCATAAAAGGGGTCTGCTGAAAACTGTGTCATCTTCTCACACAAAAATATACATACAAGCACTGTTAAAGATGTACAGTCACATTATGATATGCTTCAGCACCCACTCATATGGGGTCTCATTTAGAGATCTGCATTGGGACTGGGTCCCACGGGACCCAATGCAAATATCGTGGGAACGGGCGGTTTGAACGAAGCTACGGGCAGGAGCGGGCGGCGGAAATACAACACAGTGGGATTGTGCGGGAATAAAATGAAGACTAGCCCAGCTATTACAAGATGAGTCAGTCAACCAATGAAGTTGAGAAAAACATTAAACAAGATGTGTGTTTCTCTATTACAGTGTGGGCATTATGTTTCGTGGTAGCAGGCACACGCTACGGGGGCGGGCGGTAATGGTCAGAAATTCAGTGGCAGCGGGCAGGAGCGGGATGAGAAAACCAGGCCCGCGCAGTTAGTTCTCTAGTCTCATGTAAATCTATTATCAAACCTCTAGTAGATATTGCAAAGTAATGTTGGGTCATGGGAATATTTTATTTATTTATTTATTTATTTACTTATGTTTTTTTAAACCACAGTTCCTAATGAAAGACTATTTGACTAAGGCAAAAGTCATTTTGGCACTCTATAATTTTCACTTGTTTTAGTCACAATATGTTTGTGAAAAGATTAATCTATTTTCACAAATTCCTCCTAATAAAACACTAGAGGTAACATTAGGCTGTGACAATAACTAAAAGTGACAATTATATGGAATAAAATTACAGTTTGTGCTGAATTTGAACATAGATGGAACCATTTGGTGGACTGTGACTACACAAGTCAACATATTATATAATACTGGCCTAATTGTTAGTATATTTTATGCCAGAAGTGTTGCGTTAGCTTCAAATGAGGTCATGACTTGTTCAAAATATTTGAATCCATGAGCTCTTTTGGACTGAAATAATGGGAAAATCCACAGTATCTGTTTGACATAGTAAACTCTTCGCATGTTTTGGCCAAAGATTCAGTTCCTCAAGGTCAGAGTGACCTGTATTGTCTACATTAGTGAAACAGCTCCCCACAGTCTCATTATAGTGTTATGACGGCATGGTGGGAAATGTTGTTTAGCAACTGACATCCTTTTTTTCCTCCCTCTGATAATATGTTTTGTTTATTTGAAGAAGTGAATGCTCCTGCTTAATTAACTAAAGTGAACTGAGGATAGAAGAGTAAAAAAACATTTCAGGGAAATCTTGTGGGATGTGAAGTTTGCAGTTGTTGTTCTTACTGAATTATATGTCCTTTTAAGGTCAGTTGATGTAAAACACCACTACACAATATCAAGTCTTAGCAGGTCATCTTTTAGTACTTATGTAGGAGCCACCAGTGCTCAGTCCAAATCTGTGTCCTTTGTAACTTAATCACAGTTAACTAAGTTTTTTCTTCTATTGTAGCCCTATTACACAGTGTCTTACAGCTGGTGTAATTACTTTAGTATTGCAGATTGTATTACACAGTAATTTAGGTCCATCTGTTAGATGAAGAGCTGTGGCAGACACCAGGGCTGAAAAACTCAGACACTGTTGGGAGTCACAAGGGCAGCGATGCTGAACAGAAGTTGGTAAGGCCATCTGAGGACTTGATGACTGGTCTAATATTAGATTTCTCCATCTTGCGCTTATGCCTTCTCTGAACTGTTATCCAGTCTGGACACAAAGTCTCATGTATATTTATGCATGTCCACTCCACACATTGCAAGGTCATACTGTTTGTGGTGCAAGACACTTCTCAAATTTCACCTCTGCTTTACAGGTTGTCCTAATAAACAAAAACTCTAAGGTTATTCTGCTGATGTGATGAGCTGGTTTATTAGTGATTCAGCTGTTTAGAGAATATATTTTGTTTTCCAGCCCTGTATGTGGTTAGCATGTTGTTTGAAAATTGAAATGATAAGGAGAGTTTTTGCATTCATTTGATAAGCCATCAATGTAGCAGGTATTGAGGTATGAATTGTTCAAAGATCAGGAGCATGCTCTGCCTGTGTTTGTAGTGTGAATGTAATTAAAAAGGATTTACTTTCATGACTTTGAAGGGTGTCATAGCAGCCAGATCGTATCATTTTCTCAGGGGTATTGGGTACTTAGATCTGTGGAACAATTGTACATGTCAAATTAAATTAGATCACAACAAAAATATAGTTGCACTTTTACATGGAACTTGGCATCGTTGCTTTAGGCAGTATTAAGATACATTAGGAAAAAAAAATAACTGGCACACTTTGCCTGTCAGTAGAGGAGCAGATCATCATTAAAATATTGAAGCCCCAGTGCAAACAGCTGTCACGCTATACTCGTTATTTGTCGAAGTACAAAATATATTTATGTCCACAAGGGACAGACTGGAAATGGGCCATGTTGCCTGGCAGAACATAAATGAGCTGTGATGGTTGTGTTTGTTGGATTTGCTGACTCATACCTTTTTATGACAGTTAACTCCACCTTATGCACATAATGTTTGAACTTACAGTATGAGAATGAGTGTATGTGTGTTTGAGAGAGAGATGGATTAGGCACATGACTGCATGTCATCTAAGGACAACTTTCACTGATGACCGTCCTCATTACAGACCCTCCCCCTGTGCTGAATAAGCTTAGGTGGTCATCAAACTGTGACTTCCAGAACATAGTAATGAACCGTGACATTTATATATAAGCTATAAGGATGATGAGATTGTTATAACAAAGCTGGATCCTTTAGATAGACTTTAGAGACAGAAGTGTGTGTGTGTGTGTGTGTGTGTGTGTGTGTGGGGGGGGGGGGGGGGTGGGCGTTTGAATTATAAAATGAACATAGTTGGATT
>JAPTYR010000009.1:19601629-19615325 GCA_029814505.1 Siphamia roseigaster
TGGAATTATAGAAGGAACATAGTTGGATTAACATCACTGTCAAAATGAGTTTTGTCAGAATATATTTGTAGCTCACTGTGAAAACACTGGTCAGACTCAAGGTTGCCCATTGTGTTAAACTCACAAGATTACTGTTATCATAAATGATCATTTTACAGTGGAGCTTGTGTTATACAGCATATGCTTCATTTGTACTGTCGCCCCCATACTCAAATATTGGTATTAAAGATTCACCGTCATGATCTCAGTGTGTTGAATGTACTGTGTTTTTAATACAAATCCACATATACTCAACCAATCTGCTGTTATTACTGTGCAATGTAGTATATAATAGTTACGAATCTATTGTGTTTCAAAGCAGATTATCAGTGGTTGGTAATGGCTGGTCGATATGTTTTACAGATCAGAATGACTTGTATTACTAACAGTCATGCACCACCTTTATGTATGGTGTCGGCCTGTTGTTCAAACCATAATGGTTGAATGTTAATTGTTTGCACAAATGTTGCATCATACTGCAGCAAAGCTATGCTGTGGAGCAACACACTTTTAATTTTTATCCGTAACAAGGTGAAGGAAATCCTGTATGTAGTGACACCTATCATAATTGACATAAATGTCAGTAAATTAAGTCAATTTTACAAAATGTGGACTGATCTCAAGATGTTTGCACCAAACATATGAGAATATCTCTGATGTTTATTGAAGTACCATTCATCCATCTTCTACCACTTATTCACCACTTCTACCACAACAGTCTAAGCAGGGATGCCCAGACTTCCCTCTCCCCAGACACCTCTACTCGCTCTTATGGGGGGATCTCGAGGCCTTCCCAGACCAGCCGAGTAATATAGTCTCTGCAGTGTTTCCTAAGTCTTCCAAGGCCTCCATCTGGTGGGACATGCCTGGAACACCTCCACAGGGAGGCACCCAGAAGGCATCTGAAACAGATGCCCAAGCCACCGCAGTTGTTCCTTCTCAATGTAGAGGAGCAGTGGCTCGACCCCAAGCTCCTCATCCCATCTCTAAGGGTGCACCCAGCCACCCTACAAAGGAAACCTATTTTGGGCTGCTTGTATCAGGAATCTTGTCCTAATCTTGACTCAAAGCTCATGACTCTAGGGTCATTGAAGTTGTAATATCTAAAAAAATTAAAAGGTTTTATTTGCCTCTTGTAGTAAGCACATATTAATGGTTATTCATTCTGGAGCATAGAGGTGGGGATCACTTTATAGAAGTAAAAGAGAGAAGGGAAGAGTAAGGGCAGTAAACGAATGACAAAAAGACATTTTAGATTATAGATGGGAAAATCATTTGTTTTCTCATGGAGTCAGGAGTTTGAAGTTTGGTTTCTTCAGCATAACAATCAACAATCTGTGTGTGCCTTCATGAGTGCAGAACTGAATTATGTTTTGGAACATGGAGTTAAGAGAAACACAACCTTATTTTTTGGGTTTTTCTCCAAAGGCGATAGGCAATCTGTTATTGTGGTTTGGAAAGGAAGCCATGTCTACATTGCCTCTTGTGATAAAAAATAAAATAAAATCCAGAGCCCTCTGCTTCACTGCTCAGTAACAGAAGCTGATTCTTGAGGAAATGCATTTATGTACATCTGTGCTGTTGAGTATAGAAAAACTACAGGATAGAGACAGAGCAACTCATACACAAAACAAGAGCAAGAGGATAAAAATCAAGAGGCAAACAAAGATTGGAGCATCACAGAGTGACAAAGTACATAAGGTATGTCACATCCGAGCACAGGTGGCAGTACCCAAATACATGACCTGTAGACAGAAGTTTAAAGTAACTCCTCCGGCTGTGGACCAGTGGATGTGCATTGTGGAGGAGATTTATGTTATGGAGAGACTTACACAGAAACTGAGACTGAAAAAGTCACAATTTGAAAAAAAAAAGGACATGTTACAGAGGATGAGGACGCCACCACCATTTCTTCTACCATCAGACATTAAGGACATGATAATTCATCATTAAGTTTATTATTCAATCATTTATGCGTGTATCACCTTTTCACTGTAATGGTTCAAGAAAACTTTAATAAATATAAGTAAAACCGATTTGGCAGTGCCAAATTGCCAAGCATATGCCTAAACCACTATACCACTTGACAGGTGCAATAGACTCATCAATTCATGAAAAATTTAGCGATTCATGAACAACTGAGCGAGTCAGCGATTCATGAACGATCCAGTGAGTCAGCAATTCGTGAATGATTCAGCCACTCTGCCCTTCATTCATTGGTTGACTACTTCAGCTCCGTCCACCCATTGCTGACAAGTAGTTTTACAATACAATCAGAGAACTGAGTGTAGAAACTATGGGTGCTACACAGTGAGTCACAGCACTAACTAGTTTATGTATTGCCTCCGACACAGCTGATGTTTGCTCCAAAAACTTTGTATTTGCAAAGTGCTGCTGGATTGATTCAGTTGCCGTCAGGAATTGATTCAACTTGTTCACTTAAATGATTTTATTCTTTGAACGACTTATTCACAAGATTTTTTTCTGCTCTAGGGCCCGTCGGCATTGTCGGTGTCATGTGAACAAAAAGCTGAAACAACATTAAACTTTTGCAGATTGACATTTATTTGTGGTTTTAGTGTATCCTGCAGCTCTATCTGTGTTTGTGTACAGCACCAAATATAGATGTGCCATATGTATTTTACAGTTTGAACCCAGTTTTCCCATTTCCAATGGGACGCTGATATTTCTTGAAACGATATGTGTATAGATGCGCAACTTCTACGATCCACAAAAGAAAAATACCACGAGTGTTGTTGTCTGTTGTCTGAGAGAGCAATGCAGCATGAAGTCTTTCTTGGCATACCCACCAGCCTCACCTTACAGAGGAAAAGACAACAGGGTAAAAGTTCAGCTGAGGATGTGGAGCAATAAAGAGGAATAGCTGTAGAAGTAGTAACCTCAGCTGCAATAAACGGGCTATCTGTGAGTCAGAAAGTCTTTCTTTTTCCCAATAATTTAAAAAATAAAACTGGATAAGTTAAAACAATGACGGCAACAACAAAGTCTACTCACTTTTTATTCTGAACCATAAGTCATGTCACATCATACTTATGTGCTAACACAAGTGAATCCTTAGATTCTCCTCAATGTTAAAACATTTACGAAATAAAAAATTGTAAGAGAGAACTGGTCCAATATTGTTAACTGCCTGCTGATCAAGTCTTAATCAGTTTGTTCTGTTGTGAAGGACAGTGGTTTGGTTAGTCAGTATATGTGTGCATGTGCAATAAGCATGAATTACTTTGTGCATACTGCATTCTGACCCGTGCGTGCGTGCGTGTGTGTGTGTGTGTGTGTGTGTCTTGATTGATTGAGCTGGCGTTTTTCCTTACAGATGATCTGTCACTGCAAAAACAGAGAGCTGGCAGCAGAGGGAGGCTTGTTTTTTACAGCCATCCATCAGTCACTTAATTGTCCACAATGGTAGCTAACTTTAATCTGCCCTAATGCACAGCTCTGGTTCGGTCAGGCAGATAAAACACAAGTTGTTGCTGGACGTGCATTTGTTTTTGTAGATTTCTTGTAAAAGTTTTTTTCCTTCTTTGCTTTTCTATCCATCTAGCTTTTTGCCCTGCATTTTCTTTTTTCCATCCTCATATCAATGTAATTTATTTTGCTGTGCGTCCTGTGTTTTGTCTGTTACACACTTGTCAACTGGTCACAGCTTCGCCCAATGAATACACTCCCCACTCAACAGCTTAAACAAAGAAGGCCAGCCGTAGGGCTTCATCCCTATAAGTATTTGTGGTTAGATAGGCTTTAGACTTGGTCAGATAAGAATCTGTGAGAGAACAAGAACAAAACAGGAGAGGGCAAGTATTGGAAAAGCGGTAAAAACCAGATGGAAGAAAGATAACCTAGGTGTTCCTGGTGTTGCTTTGACATAGAAGTTTTGAAGAATTTAAAAAAGGATGTTTACCAATTTGCTGCATGGCTGTACTGTATCTCTTTCCTTATTCAAAGGCATAAAACATTGTTTTCTGAATCAGAAAGAAGGCTGCTGCTACTGCCAGAACAAACAGACAACCCCTCCTCAGTTCATTGTTCTTCCTCTTTCTTGCTTCAAAGCTGCTGCAACAGATTAAACAGAGTAGCACTGGCTGTAGCAAGAAAGTGTCCATTGCACAGCTGTTTGACAAATAAATAAAAAGGAGACATTGGCAACTTGTTAGAATTTCAATACAAGAATTCTAAGTCACTACTCAACTATCTTTGTAAAAAAGAAAAAAAAATAATAATTTAACAAAAACATTCTATTGCTGCCTTGACCATTTAATTTCCCTGTTGTGGGATCAGTAAAATCTCATCTAATATCTAATCTAAAAAGTTTATAGGATTGGACTGTTAATTTAATTTATCTGTTCTGCTCCTTTTGTGGTTTCTCTGACTCCTATTGAAGAAAAGGACAAAATACCCTAAATATTAATCATTATGATACAATATTATACTTTTTCCACGACTATCTATCTATGAAAGGAGCTATGCAGTAACTTAGTTATCAGACAGAGACCACGCTAAAGTGAAAACACAATCATCCCACTACATCAAAGGTAGCCATACACAAAAAAAAAAGTTTTACATGTTGTTTTCTTATATTCTACTCTTCTCTCACACTGTTTGGTCTCTGCAGACTTTAGCCAGCCCTTTGCCAAACAAATGTTAACTAATGATGTCGAAATTGAATTAGTACAGTCTGTCCTGTCTACTGTACAGCTGCTTGATCTTGGTTGAGTGAACTGAAGTGTAGGTATAAACTGTAAGCTTTCTATTCTTATGCAGTGACCTAAAAGATTGCCAAAGTGTGAGTAGGGGCCAGGAATAGGGAGACACATCACCCTGCCATGTTGCCTATCTAGGACAGGATCTGTTTACACTTGAAGCTGTCAAAACATTTTGTGTATGAAACCAGGACAAATGGGACAAACAAATGAGTACAGTAGATATATCTTTTGAGATGTTGGAAACATAATGTCAAGATTGAATGCAGTTTTAGACAACCATTTTTATTGGGATGTAATAAAAAAATATCTGTTCAATACTATGTACAGTGTTTTGTACTTAACACATAACATAAATGCAATTTTATTTGTTAAATGGTCTTATTTGTTAAATGTTTATGTAGAAGAGACAAAGTACGCACTACTACAATTTGTACATATAGTACTCTGCATCTACGTTGATAGTTCTAACAGTAGAACAAGACCAAAAGTTATTTAAATGTAGGGAAAAGGTAAAGAAAACATTTATTTCAGTGGGTTAGTAGGACAAAGTACATGACAATGGAACTGGGTCATGTATGCGTCTCCTTATCCTTAGCTAGCCTCTGCAACCCCTCCCTTTTTTGGGAACATTGTTAAGACTGTTAACATAAAATGCTTTCATCATACATGAAAATGTTCATTCTTATACACACAATAACTCTAACACACACTAATTGTCATCCACAGTACTGTTAGGATGTTTTTGACCTTGTTGCTCTCATAGTGTTGAGACAATTCAGTTACTATTATTATCTCTGACATGCACATATATACACATACATATGTGCACACGCATGTATGCATGGATGTAGTCATGCATGCTGACATGCACGCACATTCACACTGTAACCCACTCTCATACACACATACTTCATTTCACATTCCACATTAGCGTTGTAATGTTGCCCTGTTACAAAGCCCCTCGCCCATCAAGAGTCCTTCAAAACAACCGATGAATGGTCACGCCACCAGGTTGAAGCCTCCATGGGTGGCCCTATCTGATCAACATGCTTCAACATGGGGCCCTCAGGCTCTCAAACCATAATGTGGAAAATTTAATGGGCACACCAGACTGTCCTGGCATGGCCTTCTGCAAGCCTTTGTGTAAAGGCACATTCCCTATACACTGTACCCATTTCTTCATACACTGTTATGTTGTTTGTCAACTGATCCTTAACTAGAGCCGGGACTGAATAATAAGAAAGGGATATGCTCCATGCAGATGGTGTGTTGACCTGTGCTGACCAGTCATGATTATTGGATGGCTCTGGGTGTATTTTAAACTTCGGCCAATTGTTGTTCCTAAAGCTACAGTATTCCGTGACAGTTCTTAAAACCCTGCAGCCATGATTCAGTTGAGGTCTCGGTTTTGAGAAGGTCTGTCTCTGAAAACTAAACATTGTATGAAACCGGAACACATGGATCGCTGTAATTAAGTCCTTCATTTGGCACTTGTTAGTACAAGATAAAGTAGTAGATACCAGTTGTAATCACAATTAAAACGGAAACAAGGAACTCAGATAATCTGCAGCTGACATACCTTCCTTCCTTAGTTAATCATTACAGCAAACAAATGGCATTACAGTAACTTGTTTATTGTGTTTTCTAACATTAATGTACTATTATTATCATCAGTGTGAGACCACCTCCCTCCAACAACTGCCTGTTTTCCACAAATAGACATATGGGCTAGAGTTAGTTGAAGTTGAATTTACTTTGTTGTAATTTACAATGCCATGACAAAAGTTTAACCAGATCCTCTCCGGTGTATACTGCACATGTAAAGGTTGAAAAATGGTGGGGGGAAAAAACAACACAAAAAACCCCCAGACATAAACAGTGCAAATAATCATATTGCATAGTCAGCTTACAGTAATGTATGGTATGACCCTGATTGTGGTATAATACAGAGTTTTAGCGATAGTGTTTAACAATCTTAAGTACATGCTGCGTTCCCAGTCATGGCGCCAATAAGCCCATGAGAGCAGCACACACTTAACCCTGCAACCCTTAACAACCCCCTAATCCATACACCCCGGCTCAGTCTAAGATATGAGATATACTGTTCCTTCTCCTGTGTGTGCAGTGTTTGTGTGTGCATGTGAGCCTGTGTGCGCAGTGTTTGTGTGTGCATGTGAGCCTGTGTGTGCAGTGTTTGTGTGTGCATGTGAGCCTGTGTGTGCTCGTTCAGTCACAGAAATGTGCATGTGTGTTAAGGCCACAACTCCTTTCCTTTCATAGCAGGGCTTGGCTGCAGTCTTATGTTTCACTCTGCAGGGAACGCACACACAAATATACTCGCACAGTTGCACACACACACACACACACACACACACACACACACACACACACACACACTACATACACATCCATCTTCATAGGCAAGTCAGTCATCCATTTCAGCTTCAACTTTGGCCCACATCCACTGGTATGTCTGTATTCATATATGTATGAATGCCAGAGAGGGAGAAAAGCAGGAGACCAAGAAAAAGAAAGACAACCAGTTGGGGGGCCATTTGTATTTCCATAGCATGTCATGCAGTGAGTTCACTGAGTTCACATGTCTGCCTGTAGAAAGGCAAGGTGTCCTGATCTCTCTTGTCCTGCTGCACCACGACATGCAGCTCTGGGCATGTTCTTTGTTCGGTTTGAGACTCAGAGCAAAGAAAAGTTGAATGAAAGCCTCTTACTTTTCGCTCTCTATTCCTCCTCTATCCTCACATCCTTCAAGCTTTTCTTCCAGAAGACTCTTTTGCATTGAGTCTCAATGTATTTGTCAGTGACTATGAAGGACATTCATGTTGAGAATAATATTTGTGACTCGAACGTGTTAGACCACTTGTTCCAGCCAATATGATTTTACCCGTTATGAGTTGTTTTGTAAAGGTGGATTAAACCTGTTTTTTACGAATTGTGGTTGCTGTCACTTTAATGTCACGCAAACATTATTTGAACTGAAATTCTTTGCAAATGAGAGTTTGGATGTAGTGAATGCTGGAGTTATAATATGCTTGAATTTTTTTTACATCGACGCCTGAACGAGGATTAATCACATTACGAATTACTGAGCTGTCACCAGTCTATCACTTCACACCTAAATTGATCAGTGTCTAAGCAATTCAGCAGAAAGGCAAAGTTCAAGTTAATGTAATAGTCGCTGTTCCCAGAAATTGTCAGAAATAAAATGGCTTGTAGGGTTTTTTAAGGAAATGTTGGCACGCTGTTTGTCTGAGGGCTCAGACTCCTGCCAGGGCTTCACTTGATTTAATTACTCAGCAGTAAACTCTACTTGATTTCTGGTAGTCTGAATTTACAGGCTGATTTATGATTAGACCACACAGGCAAGGTGCTCATAAATTAACTTTCTACTGTCTCTCCTTGTCTGTCTCCTATCAGATGGGCCTTGGTTCAGAAAGCCAACAGAGAAAAAGGAAAGCTCCAGCTCCTCCTCCTACCCCAGCCTCTACCACCCCAGGCCCAGATGACACTTCAACCTCTGCCGCTCCCACCCCAGATAGCCACTTTCTCGAAACACCTACCCCAGTCTCCCGTACTAGGGTGGCACAGTCGGCCACAGTCTCTGGTACCACTGTCGTAACACAAACTGTCAAACCAGCTCCCCCGAAAACGGCAGTACAACCTACACTCGTGTACTCCAACAGCCCAACCCCCAGCTCGCCGACCCCTAGTAGTTCCACCTCCGACAGCCTCGCCGTCCAAGATTCCAGCTCTGAACTCAGCCACAGCCTCGACGACTCGGAAGGGGACCCCGACGGTGCTGGTTCACACTGCAGCACCCTTACCAGCAGCACAGCGAGCGGGTCTGTGCAGGCCCAGGCCATTACAAAGAGCTCAGCTTCAAGCAGCAAGAGGGAGAAATCAGTAAGAAGTAGCAACATGGCTGCCAATGAGGTTACTTCAACCAGCAGCGACAGGTCTGATACTGAGTCAGCCCTCAACCTGAAAATTGATGAGGTTGAGAACAACAGACACAGTGCAATGGGTAAGTATTTGTAAAATAGTGAGAAAACTCAGTGCAAGTTAAGGAAGAACGTTCTTTCTCAAACCATATTTTAAACATTTGTCATTTTGAAGACACCCTACTTGATTATAGCCCAGAACCAAAGAGCAGCCCTGCCAGTTTCCAAAAAAGCAGAACAAGTTTAACACCAAATATCTGTAAATAATATTTATAATGATACAGTAGGCGCATCACCATAGGCAATGACGCGGTAATTAGATCTACTTATTACTTTTTTAAGTAGGTATTTTCATCCCATATATCATTTTTTTGTTTGCAGTTACGTCTTTAATGCTTTTGTGGTTTAGATGTAGATTTTTCATATCCCTATGTCACGCCACAGCACACAAATGATTTATATTCATCAAAGAAACCGATCTTGAGCTGTTCATCATAAAACTGCCAGTGATGTCAAACACCTTTTTTTTCTATAAGGAATCCAGACTGAAGCCTGAAGTTGCCTGCAGAGATTTGTTTTCTCCCTGTTGGAGAGTGACTAAATGTGACTAAACTGGATAACTCAGATGTCACACTGTTTTAATGTCTGAAACGTTAACTGTCATGAATGACGTACAGTTAAAGGTTGTGTGTGTACGTGTGCATGCAAAGTCATGGTTGAAGTGCAGGAACGAGTGGAGCTGGTTTTCATCATGGCTGCTGAGACAATACAGTCCTTGTCTCTCACCCACACTTATCAATTCTCCACCTTCCCCTTATCTCACTGTTTCTCTATTCCTTACTTTATTCGTCTCACTCTCTCCTTTATGCATGCAACCGCTCACGTAAACCTTCAAAGCTGGCTGATACAAAGACGGACAGATCCATCACAGATTTAAACAGGATCTACTTGAACTCCAGCTGGCCTCATATTGATCTTTACATAACCTAGATCTTTCTCCGTAGCAATGTGAGATTGTCAGCCAGAGCTGTTGTCTGACAAGGGCAGAGATGAGAGAGTTTTAGACCTCAGAAAATGGATGAGAAAGGGGAGAGGTAGCAGGTTGGAGTTCAGCGAAAGGAGCATGGGAAGGTTTTGACAGTGGGATGACAGCATTTTGAGGTAGAGACATGGAGACTAGAAGGACTGCAGGGGAGGAGGATGGCAGACAGGCAGATGAAAGCAAAAAAAAAAAAGGATGAAGTATGAGGAGGTTAGTGCATTAGGCAGGATAGAACAGTCGGCACCAGGATCACCTTCATTATTACATTTATAGACCTAACCTACCTCTTTTTTTTATTGTAACACCCTGCTGACATTGCTTCACCCTCTTACCTCACTCTACTTTTTTTAATCATTTATTTATCTACTTTATTGCTTCCCAGTTGTCCTGTTTTTGCAGCTTCACACAAATAAAAATTTGTATATATATATATATATATATATATATATATGTATGTATGTGTATATATATTTATAAAGTTTAAAATGTGAAGTTGTTGTGAAGTTCCTCAAATCATAAACCTAAAGAACCTTTCAACATTTGACATGCAGTGACTAAACTATCCTGAAAACTGTATTTGTATGTGAGCAGTACATATTTGGCAGTTAGTGAATAGGTGGTATACACGTTAGGGCTCGACAACGACACCCTACAACATGTAGTATAGAGGGTGAGGTCCTTCCACTGCAAAAATCTAAATCTTACCAAGTGTATTTTTGTCATTTCTAGTAATAATATCTCACCCCACTTAAAAGAAGAGATAAAGAGAAAAGAAAAGATTTTCAATGAGTTAAGAATTTACTTTTCGACAATACAGCTTGAAAATTTTATTTCAAGAAATCTTACCAAGATAAATTTCACTTGTTCCATTGGCAGATTTTTTTGCTTGAACTAAGCAAAAAAAATAAAAATAAAAATCTGCCACTGGAAGAAGTGAAAATTATCTTGGCAAGACTTCTTAAAATAAGATCTTCAAGATCAGTCGTCTAAAAATAAGTCCCTTATATCTTACTGAAAAGTTACTCTTTAGGTGATTATATCTTATTTTAAGTAAGGTGAGAGATTTTGACTATAAATGAGAACCATACACATGGTAAAAAAAATTTTTTTTTTTATTTTTTCCCCCAGTGTATACTTGTATATTCAGAGCAGGGTTGGGCGATATGGACTGAAAAATTTATCACAATAATTGCTGGCATTTACCCCAATAACGATAAAATAATAATAATAATAATAATAATAATAATATACTTTATTTGTATAGCACCTTTCATACAAGGATTGTAGCTCAAAGTGCCTCACATTGATAACAATTTACAAGAAATGAAATATAACTTCCCAAAAAGCTTAACACGAGGTAAAATCAAAAATAAAAGTGCAGGAAAATAAATTTTTCACAAATTAGCATGGGGACTAAATGATTATACATAATGATAAAAGTTACTAAAGTGCAAGAAAATACAATGCTATGCAATAATAAGTGATTGTGCATAATTTATAAAATTTCAATAAAATTGGACAGGTTAGGGTTTTTAACCCCATTTTTATGTCCCTTCAAAGGCTAATAAGAATAAATGTTTTAAATATATTCAGTGACCTGGCTTCTCTAATGTCCTTTGGAATTGTATTCCATAACTTTGGTGCATCGTTAGCGAAGGCTGCATCCCCAATTTTTTTGGGTAATATTTCTGGCAGTTGCTCATCGCCCTGCGTTGGATGACTTTAGTGTTCTAGTTTGTGTGGAGCTGATCAGTGAGTTTGCTATGTAGATAAAAGTGGTAATAAAAACTACCAATTTAACTCCATCTCTTTGACTATAAATCTACCACGACATTCAGTCATTTGAGCCCCCAAAACACTGCTCCGATGACAAATACTTACCGTAAGGAAAATTTTTGACAGTATATTGTAAACTATAAAATATCGGCCAACCCTAATTCAGAGACAGATATGCTCACAGTGTATGTATTAATTGTCAGGTAGACTTTCATTCATATAGGTATAATTTAGCCTTTATTTAACTGACTGAAACAGCATGTCAATGTAACTCTATAAGTCTAATACAGCCGCAATCCTAAAATATAGTAATGCAGGAATACCCTTTTTAAAATGTTGATTTAATATCATCGCTACTTTTGGTGTAAGAAATCGATAATTTCATGCACCTATTGCTGTTCTGTGTTGTGGGTTAGTTATGGAGATGGATTTGCAGCTTCGTGTGTGTGTGTGTGTGTGTGTGTGTGTGTGTGTGTGTGTGTGTGTCTTTTTTTTTTACCCTGTAAGCAATCTCTGTCACATTAGTCATAATCCATTCATCATGAAACAGTTGTAAGTGCAGCTAAAAAAATATTGAAACATTTTTTTTTCTCCCTGTGGTGTGCAGGGGGCGTGTCCTTGTGTCTGATTTGATGTTTGGAAGGCTGATCTGATGTGATGGATGTGTCTGGAGAGACAGACCTCAAAGACGTTAATTGAAAATTGAGACACAGTTGAGATGATGTTATTGATTTTTCTTTTTTTTTTTCTTCACTCTGTATGAAGTCCACAGAAGCCTTTGCCACCACAAGGAAAGGATGAGGAGGTGAAAAGGGAACAACACCAGGGTCAAAGGAGGATAGAGAAAGCAGAATGGGGGGAGAAGGATACAGCAAGAGGAAGATAGAAAGAAGTGGGTGGCAAGGTTAGGGTACAGGTAGTTAAATGGGATTTACAGATGGACATTATAGTGCATTTAATGATTATCTTGGAGAGCTTCATCTATGTTACAAGCATCAGCCTAAACCATAAAGGCAGTGAAGGTTCACAGCTGAGGGAACGGCCCTTCCAACCTGTGCCTTTTCTTCTCAGCATCGATCAGACCTGAGCAAACCAGTCCCCAGGCTGTTTGTAAGTCAACACGAACCTATAAACCTTCAAACCACTGCCCAAATAATCAATAAAGGTGGAAATCATGTTTGCTCCTGTTTTCCATGGCGTTTGAGATGTCTCAGATGGAGGCGCTCAAATGGTTTTCATCTCCTCCCTCTCATTCCAAAGCACCTACAGCAACACAAACATGGCCACAAAGATAAACACTGCTGTATATCAGTCTGTCTCTGGTGAGTTGGTAAATACTTTGTGGACCAAAACAAGGAAGCTTGATCAATAATGTCTTCTCATGGACTCGCACTCATATTCCCTGTTGAGGAAGCCACAGTGCAAACATTTTATGCAAATTATTCTGTAAACAAAACTTTACTTGTTTGCTAAGAAATTATTTACCATGTACATGACGTTTTTGTTGCATCTAAAAGAACAGGAATCTACACAATAAATGCAAATCGGTATATGTATTTTCTTTGACACATTTCACTGCAAAAGTCAAAATCATTTTTATTTTTCTCATTTCAAGTCAAGTCTCATCACATCTCATCTATGGAATAATCTGAAGCTAAACTTTAAACATCTCCTTTAATTTGTGCATTTATAAGAATGTATAAATTCAGTATAATAACGAAATATAGAATAGTATCTGAATAATTATACATGTTCTTATAATATACAATAATGCATAAAATAAGGTGTTACTGTGAATTGCCTAATTAATGAATACAGACTTATGATGAGGAGATATTATCACATTAATGGTTGTATATGTAGTGAAGATTTAAAGTGCATATAAATATCATAGTTTCTATTTTTTTTTTTTTAAAGGTTGACCTGGCAAATTTGATGGTGTGTGAGGTTACTAAAAAAAGAGTATGTGAATGGTTTGAATGGTATGAGGGACAAAAAAATGACAGAATGAGAAATAAATAAATTAATAAGTCAATACAGAAATAAATGTATAAATAAATAAATATGTGAATGAATGAAGAAATAAATGCATAAATCAATCAATAAATAATGAATGTTTATCTTTCAATATTTCAATATTTATTTCCTCAATTATG
>JAPTYR010000009.1:19698007-19710876 GCA_029814505.1 Siphamia roseigaster
CTCTCTCTCACGCTCTCTCTCTCACTCACACATATATAGATATATATATATATATATATATATACAAACGGCAGGCGCAATGGTGTCAGCTGCTATTATTCACTTTCTGTGTGGTATTTGACAGAAACAGATGAGGGATGAGCAGGTAATGGAGTATTCTGTCTTATGAGCTTTCTCTCGCTCTCGCTTTCCCTCTGAAACACTGAGACTCGCATCCTGAAGTTCTTATTATTCAGGCCTGACCTCTGAATAACCCTGTTCTCAAGCTGAGATGGGACAACATCAAAAGACTCGTTCCCTTTTGAACTCGCTGGGTTCTACATAGAGACAGAGATAGATAGAGAAAGGGAGTCTTGTATACTAAATCTGAGTGTTCGCTACAGAGCTCGACTTTCACAAACTGGCCTTTCTAACATAAAAAAAAAACAAAACCCCACGATGGAACCCTTAAAAGTTGATGATCGACTGTCATAGCCTACTCTTTCTGGACACAGACTTCTCACTTTGTGCGCCTAATTTAAAAACCGCTTTAATGTGATATCTTGATTCAATATTGATGGATAATAAATATTGCAGAAAATTAGCGAGCCAGCTGCAGGGGTCTGTGATTTCCGCTTGCTGAGAGACTGTTCATTATGGGTAGATCAGACGGAAACAGACATGAGCCTGAATACTGTACAGCAATGCTTCATTAATTGCAACTCTCTCTTCCAACATATTTCATGTGTCAGCGGGTCTCATTTCAAAGTTCTCAAAGATCTCACATTTCAATAACCGGCATCAGGTCATAATCTTAAGCACTGGTACAGTTTTCCTTATAATTATACCCTGAGTGCAACTTCAACCCATCATCTGATTGTCCTCCGTCCTGTTTCCATTGTCCAGGAGGTTGCAGGAAGAGGAGCAGCAACTGAGGACGTCATCTCTCCCGGCCATCCCCAATCCCTTTCCTGAGCTCTGCAGTCCAGCGAGCTCACCTGTCCTCAGTCCAGGGTCACTACCGCCTGGAGAACCATCCACTGACAAATATGTAAGTCAGAAGCCTAAAACTAAACCAAGAATGTAGCCGTGCTTTGGAAACTCTGTCTCATGTAGTCATATTCAACATTTCAGGAATGTAAAAGTGGGGGAAAAAAAAGGAGTCACTTTTTAGCTCAGTTCTAGGTTTAATGTTTTACACAGCATTGTAATTTGGTGTGGTTGCACTGGATTCAAAACATTGTCTACGTACCATATGAGAGACCTTGTCAGATGAGCTCGTCTTTGAAAACAGGGTGTAAATATAAGCAGCAAAACAGGGCTCATCTTGATTTGCATTCATTTATGTTCTGATAACTCGCCCAAATATGACTCGAGGCACTTGTTTTGAAGGATGCAAAATTTAAATATCATAAATCAGCTGTACTTAGTGGTCAACATAAGCATTTAGGAATTTTCCACGGCCTTCATCTGCCCCATGTTTTGCTCATCTTAGGCATGTTGATTGCTTGCATGTGATAGGACTGTGCTGTACACTGCATGTGTGTGTGCTCAAGATGGTTTGTGGCTATGTTTAAAGAACAAGAGCGAGGAAGCAGACCCAAAGAAAGAGTGTGTATGTGTGTTTATGTGCAGATGTACCTGCATATGTGGGTGTGTTTTGCTGAGGCTGTTGGTGCCTGGTTGCATTCACAAGCTGACAAAGATTTAAAGGCTGGTCTGTCTATTCCTGGAAATCCTATTCCCTCCATTGTCACTCTTAATGATGTTCATATGGGGCCGGCCAGTGCTGGTTACAGTAACATACCAGTTTACAGTAATATGAGGGCGGACTAATTCTCATAAATACCCTGCCTGGCTATGATTCTGGTCTGTTCTGGTTATGGAGCTTATGGTAAAAGATCATAGCCAGCAGTTCCAGTTGAATGACTTCTTGCCAAAGTGCAGTCCGAGTTTAATACGAGCAGTTCTGCTTTGTCAGTCAGCTCATAAGTTAGTGAATTGATAAACCTGAGGGATGTTGTTGTTGGAAAAGTTAGGAAGTTGTGGGTTGGAATTACCATATTTGACATAAGTAAAGCCCTAAATGTTTAATGTTAGACTAAGCTTCGAAAGGTTACACTCCTATGAGTGGGAAAGTTGTTTCTTTCTTTGTGGGAATGTCGTAGGCTTGAATTACCAGCTATGGCATAAATTCAACACTGCATGGTAAATCTTAATTCAGGGCTAAGATGAATGTCTCACTAAGTGGTTATGAGCTTTGCATCGAATTACTAGCTGTGACATAACTTTGGCCCCATATAAGTGAGGCAGGCGTGTTTGGTAAATATTCAGAAACCATTTTATTTGACTGAGCGACCTGCTCGGAAAGGGAGTGTTGTTGGTGTTTGAATTCCCAGATGGCCTGTTAAGAGTGCAGCACACAGAGAAGCGGGGGATTAGAGGAGGCGCAGGGCAGTTTTGGATTTCAGTTATCTTCCTGTTATCAGATGATGGAATATAAGAGAAGGTGTGACTTAACTGAACAGAAAAAGCTGAATCAGATCTGACAGATTTTTTTGAGCTGCTCCAACCAAGCAGGGAACATTAACTCTGTGTTGGACAGTGTTTGTAGTTATGGCTGTGTCGTACAGGGGCTCTATCTGATCTCCAATCATATCATCCAGCATGATTTTAAGCTTTTCAACTGATCCTCATACCTACCTGACAGAATAGTCCAAAATTACCCCAATAGTGTTACGAGATACTAAATAATTGTTGCATTTTGGCAGTGATAATGCTACAGATAAGAAATTATATTGGCTCTATCTAGCACAACTTATTGTTGGGGAGGAAAAAAATGTGCCAAGAGATAAAATAAGTGGACTACATCTTGACTGGAGACAACCGTTTACCTTCACCTTGAGGCAAGACGTAAAACCCGATCTGTTGTGTGTAAGTTCACACAGCGACCCGGCCTTAGTTAATGTCATCAGCAAACTGGCGTCACTGTGGCTTTTTTTTCTCCCCCTTTTTTTTTTTTTTGTTACACTTATTCATGCAGCTGTTAGAGGTTGCATATATAAACACTACTTGTTTTCACTTCCTTGAACAATCTACCAATTTTATTGTTTATTTGGTGATGTTTTTGTTCTCGCTAATCTGTTCCAGCAAAACATGAATTCCAATTATTGGAGCATATTGGTGTTGTCAGTTGATATTAACAGCTAAGGAAGGTGGTGTGAGGATGTTTAAAAAAAAAAAAAAAGAAAGAAAAGAAAAGAAAGAAGGATGACTTCATATGGTGAAGTACTGCCATACATCTGCTTAGAATATACTAAATCTTAAACATAGTTGTAAATGTAAACTAGATACAGGAAAAACAACATTTTTACTAGTTTTCTTTCCATGGACCACCAAACTTTTGCAATGAATAAGTAATGCTGAGGAAGAGTTGTGGAAAATTTAATTCCTTGTGTGAGTGCATGCATTTGTTTACACACTGTGCACACACATCCAAACTTGTGTGCAATAGCATGCTGTGCATCCATTCATGCTCATGGGCGTATTTGTTTTTTAGATGTGTGTGTTTGCGCTTATGTCTGCCTGTTTTTGTGAGTTCTGTAAACTATTTACAGCATTGGCAGTGTCTGTCCATTGTTGATGGCAGTGGAAAGTATGTCTCATTGTGGTTGTTCTTCAGTGGAAATTCGTTTCAGCACCTTTAGCTTCTGAGGTGTGGGGAACAGGGCTAACACTGCCTGCTCGCTAACATATGTAACACAGATCTGTGGAGGAGTGGGCGACCTGTTCAGACTTTGACAAGAGGGATGGTGAATGGGTAAATTATTGCTCCCCACTCTGTATGACCTTTGACCCCTGTCACTTAAACCACATGTGCTGTGTTTTTGCCTTTTTTTTAATTATTATTTCTGTCTTTAACTCTCTTTGTCAGTCTGTCTGCTCTCCAAATATCCAGTCCACTCTGCCAGCCTGCTGTTGAGAATTTTCTCTGTTTAGTTTACTGAATTTTCCAACCTCCGGGCACTTTCTGACAGACTCTCATGCTTCTGTCGCTCTGTTCCTCCTTACCTCACTTCTTGGCCTCTGTGCAGGAGGCATGAGGACGCAGCGCAGGGCTGTCAAGAATCACCGGGCAAGCTGTTTGACACGGCCATCTGATTCCCTATTACTTCACTTTCCTCTCCCTGCTGTCTTTCTCCATTTATCCTCCTGCTCTCCACAGCAGTGCTTCTTTTTCTGTGTATGCTCAACAGAGGAAAATCTGAAGTAAATGTTGAAATGCCGCAATTTGACATTTATAGAAGTAACATGCTGTGTTAAACATGACATGAGTTAACAAACATTGGAAGCCTTATTGATTTACATTAAAAAGAAAATGAAGAGGAAAATCTCTATGAACCAATCGAAAAAGTTGAACAAACTGAATTTACATAGAAACTCCTTTGCACTATGAGTCAAAGTACTCATCCAGTCAAATTTAAAAAGTTCTTTAATTCAACAGTTAGTTTTTCTTTTTTCTTTGCTAAATGGTGTAAACATATAATTTGTCTGTCATCTCCTTTTTTAATTACTTTCAAGTACAGAAGGGCATTGCTGGAGATGTCTTTATAACACATCAGTGTGCAAAGAAAAAAGCTGAACCTTTCATTATAAACAGACTTCAAAGAACATTCCTGAATCAACTAAACATTGTTTGATTTCTTTGGGGCCTGAGGATGGCTGAAGACATTAAACTAGGAATTAATGGCAGTGGGTGTGAGTGTTGTGTCAACTAAAAACCTCTATAAATGTGTGCACGGATGGATAAATATGATTTTAAACACTGCATACTTGAACCTGCCCATGAAATTGGGGTTCCATGAAATCCTAAAACTGTACATTTTTCAGTATACAGCCAGCCAGCTAATGAGCAGGTATTGCAGCCACGCTAAACTTAAGAAAATACCGGGAGCTTTGCCTGTGTGATCCATGTCATGCAATGGAAAAACCTATAAGGAGGCTTTGAATCAAAGCAGTTAGCCAGTATTCATTAATTTTCTCTGTCTTGGTTCTTGACTGTTTGTCCTCAGTAGTGCAGTAGAGAGTGTTATGTGCTTACTTGGACACTGTGTTCCCATAGCTGCCCCAGTCATTCCAGTGTGGGAACACTGATTTGATCACTGAGTTGCCAGATTTTGTTGGATTTACTGTACTTGGACTGGATGTCCTGCAGCTCCCTGTGCTCTATGGTATGGCATGATCCCTGCACCCTATCTCTGCCACTCTGGTCTGTCTCTCATTATCTTTGTTGTTCTGTCCATCTCGTTGTGTATTGTACTTCATATCAATGTTTATCTTTCGATCAGTCACGTGTTTCTTTGTCATCCCTCAATCTCTCTTGTATGTAACCCCATTTCTCACTTGTGTAACATTCAGAAAAACCCTTGTTATTATTGGCACTGGCTGGCTATCATGTGAGCTTTGTGTTGCGTTGGGAGCCAATCATTTGTTTGTTGTGGGTGGTATCAGTATCTAGAGTACTCGGTGCTGCTGTAGAAGATCTGGAGAGACTCTGGGGCACTTGGGAATGAGTTTTAAGATCACATCTTTGAACTTACCTTCGGAAAACACAACCTAAGCTCTCTAAATAGAAGTAATCTGACAGGCTGTTATTGCAAAGGAAAAAAAACTGGCTGATTTTGAGAAAGTTGGAATTAAAGTATATTCGAATTTATCCACACATTCTAAATGGAAAAAAGTCAATAATTCATGCAAATTTGGCCGTTTTGCTCCACATAACATCTTACAGTTCCTTGTGATCTCGAGTAAGTCAGGGTGCTGAGCTGTATGTCCTCACCAGATGAACACTTATTCACACATGATGAAGTAAGAGGCCTAAAATAGCACATTGTGCCAGACAAGCACTGGAGGAGGGGTTGGCACTGTTTGATAATGTTAGCAAATGGGCTGTTGGTGCTTAGTGCCAGTTGAAGTGTCCACTTGCATAAGTTTGGAAAATAATTAATGCCTCTGTGTTTTCTTTTGGGCTGGTCTAGAAGTCTCCATAACTCCTAGAGGTCTGTGAGCTAGCTTTCTTTGACTTCTTCTTGCATTAAGCAAATATGATTTTTATATTCCATGCAGTACAAATTGGCTAAAAATAGTACTTGGAAATGCAAACAGTGGACCATTCACCTATTTTTAGAAGGATGTGTTAAGAACAGATTCGGGATATATAACATGCTCTATTGCAATACTAACATCAGCATCCATCCTTCATTAGCATTGATCTATTGGCATATAAATCTATCGCTTATTGATGAGAAGAACATCTGTAAGCTGCCTATACCATCTGCAGTATGCAGACTGTATTTTTATAGATATAAGTTTGTTTTCCCAGTAATCCAGTATGCCATTATTATTTTTGTTGTTACCTAAAATATGTTAGATGATGTTCAATTGTATTCTGGGTAACACTAACTACTGTGTCATAGTATCCCTGAAGCGATGGTAATGCCCATCGCTTTTCACCATCATGTCACTTTGCTGCCTCTGCACAACTTTTCTTCACATTAAGTCTTCAGAGTTGTGACACCACATAATTATTTTACTAGCATCCATCTCAACATCTAAAGTCATCATAACTACTCCTAGTGGTTCCATGTTTTAAAAAAACATTGCGGAATAGGACTGTATACAGTTCATTCAGACTTGAATCATTGACAGCAGAGAGTAACATGGAGGGTGTGATGCTGTAATGAGACTACAAGTGTCAGGCTTAGTGGTTCGGATTAGCGTCATATGTGATTTAGCCTGCAGAACATGAAAATCACACGTCCACTTGAAAAGCTTTTTTTTTTTTTTAAACCAGCACTTAACCCATAGCTCCACAGTAAATGTGTAGAATTGAAAAACACAAGCCTGCAGAAGTAAAAACTGTCCTCATGGGATACTGTATCATTACTTTACAGTTGAATATTCACTGGGGTTTTTCTTACCACAGTGTTTCGGTGTTCCATCAGCAGCTGAGTCTTCGATAATCATACCACTGAGTCGAACGTTTCCTCTGTCTAATTTTTGGGACTGTGTGGCAGATGACAATGACATGCATGAAAGCATCATGAGTGAACCAAAAAGAAAAAAATAGAGCTGAGGAAATGGAGGAGACTTGGGTTATAATTCTCTCTAGGTTTGTCACCACCTTTCAAACATGACCAGTGAATTACTCATCAACATGAGAAAACAAAACGACAAAAAAACTAACCACATCATAGCCCAAAAAGTCGCCACACACGCACACACAACTGGAAAATAAATCTGCAGAAATGGAAAATGATGTTTTTGGTTGTGCCAGTTTAACAAATCTATTTTGACATGGAGAATGCTTAAAGAAGGCTGTAGCTGCCAAAAAGAAGACAGTGGAATTAATACTGGAACACACGGTGCATAAATGATGAGAATTGATCCATCACTCCTCGCACTCTTAGCGCTGAAGCATGGCATTCCCTGGCTGCCTACTTCCCTACTGTTGGAAATAGTCCAGGTCAAAGGGCAGAATTTTCCACTGTAAACCAAACAGCAGAATGGAATGTGGTCGATGCCCAAACTGTTGAGAACATCTGTGGGAGTGTGCGCCAGTGTGTGTATTTAGAGCAGAGTGCGTGAACATTCATGCGCTTGATGTATGTACTGTATGTTTCTCTTCACAAGTGTGGATGCGTGCGTCCACTTGCATGTATTTATGCGTGGCCTGCTTTTTGTCAGAGTGCTGATGTGTTCTGCAGGTGAAGCTGTGCGAGATCAAAGGTGACACGGTGTTAGAGAAAAAAAAAAAATCACTGGCTCACTCTGGCAGCAGTCAGCCGCTTCTAAACGAATCTTAAAGAGAAGCACAAAACACATCCAAACTTAGACACTTGTTGTATTGTGCAATCATGGGTTTGTCACGCTTACATGTTTGTAGCATGTATGTGTGATTTATACTGTTTACACACTGCGATAGTTTATGTCTTTGTGATTATTGGTTACTGATGTGAATATAAATAAATTGCTTAAACTGGATGTTTTATTGGGCTTGTGCGTGTGTGTGTCCATGTGTGTATATTTGATGCATGCCTGCTTTTTGGGCTCATTATTCCTAACATTACACCGAATGTCTGAGCCTGAGGCATACACACTATTTTTCACTCTTGTGCGCGCACACACACACACAAACACACACACACACACACACACCCCGCCGCTTGTGTTATCTGATGCTCTTTGTATCAGAAGTAAAAAGAGCATGCAGGCTGTACAGTAAGCCTTTGTCAGCATACGTGCCTCTGCTCTCTTTCCTCTCTCAAGCAGATAAACACACCCATAATGTCATATAGACAAACGCACAGAGTGACTAAGTAGATTCACAGCGTTCAGTGCTGTGAAATACAAATTGTTTGGCTGCAGTTGAACAAATGCTATCTGGACGAGCGCCACGCAGGTTGTGGTTGAGTCTGGAACATCTCATGTGTCAGGGACATATTTATCCCCTGCTGCTAAATGAAAACATGCCTCGACCTGCTTGCTTAGACCTGCTACTGCCATGCTGCCACAGAGACACTACACACTCACAAGCACAACCATAACACATAGGCTGTTGTTAAATAATAACCTTGGCTCACATGATTAATCTACATTTTAATGAGTAAAACAAATCACCGCTGACAAATCTGTTGCGTAAATAATGTCATGCATGTCCTCCATGATAAAAAAAAAAAAAAAAAAAAACACCCTCTGGAAACTTAAGTGGCAGACTTGTGCCACATTATCTCTCATATTCAGAATACGTGACCCAAAATATTAGATTAAAATTATTCTGTTACACGCTAAATTAATTTACACACACGCAGTTAAAAATAGGTCACTGTCACTGCAACCACGGAGCCATCTGCAGCTAACATCCACCGCCTACACTGTAGCAGAGACGCCATGTGTTGAACATCATATGATAGCCTTGAGCCAGAGAAAATGCTGCAGTGTACACACATGAAAAGAAATTCCAGCTGCAGCACATTAAAACATACACTGTCATTGCTAAATAGTACCAACAAGGAAGAGTTTCTTGCCGGCAGTGGAAAGTGGCTTGAGCAAACCTAGAAGAATAACAACGCCATTAATGCCAAGCATGAAGACCATTTTGCAATGAAAGCTCCAGCTGCCTCTTTTTCCTTACATTAGGCAAATAAGAGCAGGTAGCTTTTTGTTAGGCCAAAAAAAAAAAAAGAGGGACAAGGTGAAACATCAAATGAAAACAAAGCAAAATGGGCTGACAGTTGGGATCATCCCTCATGAATTTAGCTCCATCTTAAGTGTTATATTATGTTATCACAGTGGGTTGGTTGGTAATGATGGATTCCTGAGCTGAGGTAATGGTAGGAAGGATGCACTAATCCTTCAATATGTGAGGGAAAAAAATGAAGATTAATATTGTGTTTAGTTAAACTAAATACAAAAATTAACTAAATGTACTTCTTTCAATGGGAGTATAACTGGACCACCCAGGCATTGAGGCATGATGCACCTTTAATGGTCCATCCTTCATCCTTGTCCCAGAAGGCACGCAGTGTAAGATTAGAAGCCACAACTTTCACTCACCTAAAAGGGCAAGATCCCATTACTCCTGCAGCTAATGGGAATCCCGGTGTGCTCTCTACTCTGTTTTAGACTGTTGGAGGACCAAATGTATACAGTTCTGCTCTGGTCAAACTATACTTTAGGGAAAGGAGTGAACAGAATTGGAAGTCAAACTACATTTATTCTTTTTTTAATGTTTTTTACGGTAATTAATCTAGGTGTAGTTGTGTACATAGATCTGCATCGGAGTGTGTCCATGTGTTCTATCCAGAAAGCAGTGTGTTTCTGCCTTATAGGCATTTCATCTGGCTAGAGCTGAACAGGGCTATTGGGCTCTAGGTCATGGAGCCTCCATCTTCCTCTCTCTCCCTCTCTGCCCTTCTCCCTCTTTCATTCCCTCTGTCCTCTGTCTCTTTCTGTCCCCCCTCCCTCCCCCCTCCCTTCTCTTAGGGGAAAGTAGGACAGCTCAGATTTCTGAAGCTGCTGCTGTTAAAATGGAGAAAAGGAGGGAAGGGGTCTAAACATAAAGAGAATAGACTTGTCATCACTGGTAATTTAGATTTGAGTCATATTTTCTGTCAATGCTATCATGTATTTGTATTATTTAGTTTCAAGTTAGCAAATGATCTAATGAAGTAAAAAAAGAGTACAAATATACTATCAATCTGGTCTGACTTTTTCATCTTGGTGTATGTGTCGTCACAAAGCTTGATAAAATAATTAAAGAGGATGGAAGGCAGTGGAAAAACCTGACAAGACATGAAAAGAAAATTGATGCACCAAAGTAGCTGTGTCCTTCAGCCGACAAGTGACTGAAGTCAAAGAACTGGCATTGAGATTTGTGTCAGCAACCACAGAGAGACAGATAAAGACAGTGATCTTGCCATGTTTAGAGAAAACTCCCCATTACGGGGGCAGTTTGTACAGAACTGTAGCACATAGTGTAATTTCCCTGAATAGGGAATAATTGTTTATAGTTGTCTTTGAGCTTACTACACATCAGTGGGATGTGGGGCCCTTCCTCTAACATTGGACTGTCTTTGTCCTTCTTACATACTGATGCCGTTCAATTGTTTGTATACAATATTGATTCTATGATTCTATTTTCTAAGCATCTTTCAGTATAGTTAGTCGCTTTTCAGAAAGACGAGTCTGCACCTTTTGTACCATGTTTAGGTTGCGATATAACCAGTGGACCATTTCCAGTGTATTGGTACAATTCGGTCAGTGATGCCACGCTTTATTTGGCCAATCACAATTTGCACCCCACCCCCCCATTTGCCCTCCTGCTGTAATCAGACAATGGTTTCAAATCAGGTCTGAAAAGACACTTTCTGGCCAAGGTTTCCTGGAAATTTGCCCTGCTTTACAATTAAGTATCTGCTCCTTCCTGTTGGTAAAACATTTGGCTCCATGCCGGGTGATTCACAGCAGGTAACCATGGTAAACAGGAGAAATATTCTTGCATCATATGACTTTTACAAAACGTTTTGTTGTGTGGTGTGAAATATTTTTATTCTGATTGTGTATTTACCTAATGGTAACCTATTTTTTTAATCGCATTATAAAGGTATTTATAGATTGTTAAAATGCTAAACTAAATCTGTGCTATCAGGCCTACTAATTAAATTTGACTCAACTCAGCTCCATTTCTCCAGACCTCACATTTCTGAGTGTAAATGGATATTAAAACACCCTTGTTCATAGACAGAGAGAGCTCTGTGGCCTAACTGACACCCTAATATATAATATGGTCTGATGCGTGGCTGCACAGTTGCAGAAATGAAAGCCTGCCACTTTACCTACGTTATTCTCCCTATACATCTCTCTCTCTCTCTCTCTCTCGCCCTCTCCCTCCACAGCTTCCCCTCTCTGGCCGCTAAATCCCTTTCTGCCTTCTTTTGCTTCGCTGATCCCAGATAGGCCTCTGTGTCTTGGGTCTTAATTTGATGGGGTAATTGGATGACAAGGGACAGTTCACCATCCCTTCCTCATGAGTCAGCAGAGTTTTCTTGGCTTGTGCCTCCCACTCCTGCTGACTATGGCGCTGAGCAGGGACGGCCAATTGTCCAAGGCTCATTCAGGTTTTTGTGTCTCCATCTCATCATCCGGATGTCAGTCTCCCAGGCGGCCCAGACCACACACAGCACCACATTACAGTCAAAGGGCCTTTATAGAGGGTACTTGTTAATGGGAATATGGAGCCGGGGTGGGTCTTGTGAGCCAAATCAGGTTATCAGTGACTATACATTGGCAACAGTAATGGGGCTTTCTAGGACAGGGACAAAGCAGAAATGGCTCTGTGTTGGCGTGAGTTTCTTGTGCCTAGACTGATGACCTGCTACAAGTCAGTACCTTGCATATTTTCATATAGGTGAGAAGTAAACAGTAGTACAGAGCAGTTGTCGGTGTAGAAACTGACACTGGAGAAAAAAAAATGTAACGACACAAAAAGTCAGATTTTTTTTTTTGTTGTTTTAAAGTTAGCAAAGTTTTCACGCCTTTCTCCAAAGACCAAGCAAACATATGTGCTTGATGTAGTTTTCCTTCCTATTCATTAATGTACTTTGATCTAATTAGAGTACAAATTGTGTGGTTAAATCTCGCCGGATTGCCTGGGGCTATTCAAACTGCCGTGTATAAGTTTGCTTCCTTAGCCGTAGCTGCAGAGAACTTCCCAGTTCATATTACATAAAAAGTATTTCCCTGATGCTTCTTTGTTCCAGGAAGAGATGGCATGGGAACTCATTTTAAATTTGCATATGAATATCTGACGTGACAGGACATTGGAGACCGCCTCTTGAAGGATTGTTTTTCTTCCAATAACTGAAAGCTATTTTGAGCGCTTTAAAACATCACCCGCATGCGATATATCCTAATTTGAGTGCAGGCTGCTACAGCTAGTGGCTAATGTACCTTCAGAACTGTAATCTAGCACAGTAACTCCTATCTGATGTAATGACTTGTAATGTGTATGTAATACCAGCAGAACTATTTTGAGAACAGCAGGCGAATCTCAAAGCAGAAACATGCATGTACTGTATGCGTGTGAGCTACCGGGCGTGTACATACATGCATGTGTGCACACTTCTGTTTGCACAACATGTGTTCTCATACGCTGCAGTTTACTTTCTCTTTGTCTGTATTCACCACTGTCTAGCCTAGTTTCTGTCTAGCAGTGTCTCTGTGCGTGTCTGTGAGAAAGGATTGTGTGTGTGTGTGTGTGTGTGTGTGTGTGTGTGTGTGTGTGTGTGTGTGTGTGTGTGTGTGTGTTGTGTGTATGTCAAAACACAAAG
>JAPTYR010000009.1:19715458-19728708 GCA_029814505.1 Siphamia roseigaster
GAAAAGGCACTAGGAGCCGTATTTCCCCAGACAAACGAGCTGTTTGACTTTGCTGACGCGGCAATGATTTCTCCTCCAGGGAAATCTTTACTTAATGTAGTTTTATATGTTAAAAATGACATTTTATTTGTCTTGTTTACTATATTTGCACATCTGTTTAAATAAAAGTAAAAAAGAAAAAAAAACTTCTCCTGAAGCGCAGCCTCTCCTCCTCCTCCTGCTTCGCTATGAGATTGTGTCACTGTGCGGGAGGGGGAAGAGGGCTGGGCTTACAGCGAGAGAATGGAAGGAGCCGTTTGGCGACTCGTTTCCAGGGGCAGTCTCTATCAAATATATGAAAAAGGTTTGTATTAACATTACTTTTGACAGTTGAATGTTGTCTAACCCGAAATTATATCACTAATGGGCTAAGGATTTATTGCTAATCGTGAAAAATGGCATGATACGGGTCCTTTTAGAAGCAAGTTAGCATGATCCCTGTGATCATCGATGACAAAGTAAGCTAATGTTTTTCTGACTAGTTAGAATTCTTTACCAATTGTGGATTTATACACACACACACACACACACACATATACACACACCCTTGGCACCACAACCCCTGTTTGAACATGTAAAATGTAGAACTGTCGCTCGTGCACCATTTATGAAGGAAGTCTGTATGTAACTCAAAAGTAATACATGAGTTATGTAATGCATTGTCATTCTGAGACAGCAACTTTGTAAGGTAAGGAATTTCTTTTAAATAACTGAAGTAACTTGCACAACACTGATGGCACAATGTGCACAAATGTATGGCACAAAAGGCATTACTTGGCTGATCTGAACAAAATAAAGACATGTGACTTGTATTCAAAACAGACCCGGTCTCAAGCCCAACCACACTAATGCGGATTAGGGCATAACTGATTAATCGGGCCGACTATAGGGTCTCAGATTAATCGGTGTTGGCCAATACGTAACCTATATATTAGCTTTTTTGCTGCTGAGTTTCTCTCTCTTGCTGCTCTTGTGTCCGCAGCTTTGACGGAGTTAGAGTAAAGCCTATCAGTTCCACTTTTACTTTTGCACTGACAATAGGGCCATCACTCCCACACACCTGCACCTGAAATCACAGGCTGATATCCCCAACAAGGATGGAGTTAGTCCCCCCACTATGACCCACCCCAGCCCTGCGTCCGCTCCAACAAGGACCACTCGTCTGTGCTCTGAACTACTCCGGTCCAGTGCCCACTCTGACAAGGGCCACCCATACGCTCTCCGAACTACTCCAGTCCCGCACGCGCTCCAACAAGGGCCGCTCATTCGCAGTTTGAACCACTCCGGTCCCATGCACTTCACCAGGGAATGATTACATCAGCCTGCTCCAGCCTTATGATTGGTTGGTGAGCGTGTGGTTTGATTCAGTGTGCCTTGGAGCCCATGGCTGAGGCTGTAACCCTTTGTGAGGGGGAGAGAGAGAGAGGAAGAAAGGAAGAGGGAGGAGGGAGAGAAAGAAAGATAGTTGTCAGACTCAACCGGCACTGAAAGCACTGTACTGTACCTGCTGCCTGCTAGCCAACCGCTGACTGTTTCTGTGTCCTGTGATCAGTACAGATTCCAGCTCTAGGTCACACAGACAGTTTTTTTTTTCTTTAAAGACAGACCCGCTGGCCTAGATAGACTGAAGGACAAGTCTCCAGGCTGTGTGACAGGTAGCGCAACTCTGACTGTCATCTGTCGACATCAAAAATTCTATCAGTTTTTCCTGTGTGGAGGAGAAAAGGGTGACAGTTGTGCGGGTTTTTCTGTCACTGTTACTGTGTTTGAGAGTGTATGTGTTTGAGGGGAGGGAGCCAGGCTCACTCCAAAAATGCCTTCGTGTTCCCCGGACTGCTGCCTATTGCGGGCCGTGGAGGTAAGAACTCTCATTCTGTGTCTGCCTTTCTTCACTTTCCGCTCCTGTAATATTTCAAGACATTTTTAAGTGCTGCTATGCTTAACCAGACATGCAGAAAGGGAATATGTAAATACATAAAAGGCTGGAAACAATTTGTCTTTTTTTTCCTCTTTAAGATGAACAGAGCTGTTATTAAAAAATATTAAAAAAAAGAATCAAATGCGTCAGCAGCTTTGAATGATTGAGGCTTCACTGCTTTGTTCTTCTGTCAAATACCATTTTGGATGGATAGAGCTTCAGGCCTCGTCTCTGCAAACTGTGATGTCTATATCTTTGCTCAGGAACAGAATTTCTTTGTCATGGTATATTCTGTGGGAAGTGTGCATATATTATATGTGTAGGCTTAGTAAGCTAGATTCCTCTGCAGGTTAAGTAGGCTGCTCTAGTTTTCTCTGTGGGCCATTCATTGTGTATCCTTTAAATATGACTATTTTTTTCTGCTGAAAGCAAACCTGTGGAACTACGTACCAAAAATGATGGCAGATAAATTCACTTTATTAATTCAACTTTTCTAATGTTTAGTAATCTTCTATCAATGGGTACTTGCATTGCCTATTTTTGTATTAATCTACTTTGTGTATGTAAATGAAAAGATGTATCTAAGGTGAAGGAATGTCTGTTGCACAGATGAGATTTCAGACTGGAGTTACATCTGTTCATCACCTGATCTGGTGTTCTCATACAATAAGTAGCTTATGCTGCATACTAATATGTACAGTAGGTACTTCCTCATATGTTTGTGAGGATGTGTGTTAGTAATGGAAACAAGATAAAATAAGGGTTATTCATAGAGTGGAAAAAAGAATGATAAATTATTCAACAAAAAGAGCATTCAGACTGAAATTCAGTATGTCTATACAGTAAGACTCATCACTGGCTAAGTTTCAATACATTAACTCAGTGTCTGTAAAATAACTGAAATGCAGCATGTGGTCTGTTCTGTGTTCTTATCTTCAGACAATCATATTATAAGTGATATGTATACTCTTAATATGCTGTAATTGGAAACACCATGTTGTTCTCTGTTCTACATATCTTTTGAGAAAGACTTGTGCTTTATTTCAATAGTACATACTTGTTGTTATGACATTAATTATATTTGTAGAACAAGTTTCTTTAAGAAATGCAGTCTGTGATTTCCAACACCACACAATTGCTACATAGTCTGAAATGTCTGTTCTTTTCTATTGTGTGCTATAATTACAGGCCTGTGTATGCCATAGTGTATGGGGTGCTATATGATAAATACTGTACTAGTGTTTGAAGTAAATTGCTGGCTTCACCCAAACATTAGGCTAAAATTATTTGTGTCAAATGTGTCAAATATCACAGATCATGGGTGGTAATCATAAAAAGATATAGTTAAACTCTTTCTCCTTTTACAGTTTCCCTCACAACTGAGAGATGAGATCTTTTATCCTCCATTTTTTTTCCAATATTGAATAAAGTTTATTCAATAAACAATTAGGGCTGCCTTAATGATACTGACGCATCAAACTACCCTCATCTGGTCATGATTCTAACTAAGCCTTGTTGTGTTCCCTTATAGATTGTAAAGATCTTCAGTGAAGATGGCATGGGTAAAGTGGTGGAGATCCCAGCGGACATGACAGCCAGGGACCTCTGCCAGCTTCTGGTTTATAAAAGCCATTGTGTGGACGACAACAGTTGGGCACTTGTTGAACACCACCCGCTGCTAGGGCTAGGTAAGAGGCAACACAGTACACAAACACACACGCTAACTTGCCCACGCTGTTAGGTGGGCTGTTACATGTAACAACAAACTCACTGACATACACAGGTTCATTCACACATATTCATGCATGCAAACCCACATACTTGACTGTTCAGGTCCATGTTCTCACGCTGGTATGTATTCAAGCATAAATACATGCTTATATGCACACAGGTCTATAATGTCCAGTGATGTAAAAGCATGCAGCACAGAAGCTCAGGATAAATTTGCTGCAGGGGGAGGAGGGGGGGGGGGCTGTATAATGCAGATAAAAGGCAGGGTGGTGCTGTATATGTCACTTGGAGGATCTAAGTAAAATAACACATGAAGGTTACCATTTAGCTCAGATGACATGCGTATAAAAAGGGATGATAAGGAAAATCTAACTTTATGACTCCAAAGAGGACAGATTAAACTCGGGGAAAGAGAAGGATACCTGTGCAATATCTTATTTGCACACATAGTGATCATATTACAGACTAAGGAGGTGTTGCTGAGTTACAGAAGGTCATAGGAGAGGGTTTTTGGTTTTCTGAGGAGCTGCAGTTGTGGTTTCTGATGAACTAATTAGCAATCTTTTTAACTCCCTGTGACTGAAGGAGAATTGCACGAGGTGGAAGATTAGAAGCTAATAAAGGAAGAGAATGTGATGATTAAATTCAGAGGATGTTAAGGATTAGGCTAATGAACGCTGTAACAAAACATTTACCAGGACATGCTCTACTTGGTGTCGGAGACTGACAGCAGAGAGAGAAGATAATAGCATTCACCTTAGACATTTCTGGGTTTGCGGCACTAATTCCAGACAAATACCTTGAACAGGTACTTGGCAAATGTATTGCAAATGTGACTGTTTGTCGTAATGAAGACTGGTATTATATAGAGACTGTTTGAGTGTTGACTGTTGGAGGCACACTTAAGTGAAAAAAGTGGCATTTTATACAGAATTGTGGATGTGTAAGGCTTAATAAACAGTATATCAGAAATTTATCCTGAGACGTTATAAGTAAATATATAGAAAATGTATGAAAGTTATTGTAATCTCAGGGGGTTAATCAAGTTGTTTTAGCTGTATATAGAAGAAGGATGAGAGCTTTGGGTTTCTGTCAGAGTGACTTTATGTTAGACTTGGCAGTCGACCTGTAAGCTTGGAAGGTACGGCCAGCTGAACGTTAGAAAACCCAACCTCCCCCTGAGGAGAGGGCGATTATAAAACACTTATGGAAGACAAGTTGAGCCTGTGCTCTGTGCTCGCGTCTGTACAATTTAACAGATGTGAAAGAGAAGGGGTTCTAGTTTTATAGAGAGCATGTATGGTAAAACATCCTGTAGAGGAAAAGGTGCCCAGACCCCTTCGTTTCTGGTGTTTAAGCTTAAAGCTTTTGTCTGTGTTGTTTAAATTTTTTATTTTTTTTTCCTCCCCAGAACAAAACATTGGGTGTTACATCCACACATGGGTTATTTCACTGTCAGATAAGGAAACTTTTAATATATGTGTGTGTATGTATATATGTATGTGTATATATATATATATATATATATATATATATATTCACACACAGCATTATTCAAAATACAGGTCTCAAAGCTCTAACATAATATTTCACCATCCATCATGATTTGATTACATTTCTCATCAGCTCTGCCAAAGCGATGCTGCCAAATACAGTCTGCTCAGCCTGTGGTGAATGACATCATAGTTGGCTCAGAGTAACTTCATTCTACTATTGTCCTTATTCTATTCTGGCACACCTGTACTGCAACCGTATTCTTTTCAGGTCTGAAATAACTACTTATTAAGATTTTATGTTTAGTAGTTCCAATAAATGAGATGTGTTGTGCTGTATACTGATTCTCAAAAGTGAAGGTTGGTGACTCAGTGAGACTTATTGATTCTGTTGTGGTGAAGTGTATTTGTATGTGTGCATAACATATGGAAACACACACACACACACATATACATGCATGTATTAGACATGTCGAGTTGAATGTGTTGAATTATATTGTGTGCATCATCAGCCCATGCACTATAAATATTTTAATCACTATTTGCTTCATAAAACTAGAGAATTTACAACTATAAATAATTAACAGAGTACATGTACTGCATATTAACAGTACATTTATGCAGCATCCCTGACCTTATATTTGCTTACGTCCATATATAGGCACACGATATGCATGTATGCACTTATGCTTGGGTGGTGAATGAAAATAGAAGTTTGAGAGAAACCTGAATAATGGTGTGTCTGAATAAAGAGGCCTATTTTGGTCCAAAGCCGCCCACTCTAGCTAAATTACTGAATGGGATGAAATGGCTCTCAGGAATACGTAGCTGTGACCTCTGCTTGTTAGCCCGAAAAGGTTAACAACTCTGGGAAAGGAAAGTAGCTTTGCCTGGGTGAGTCACTGTCACGAACATGAGTGACTCATCAGGCAGACGACAGGATCAAGCAGAAAGAAAAAGAAGTGTCGTGACAGCGTTAAAGAGACAGTGAATGAGGGGATGTGTGGAGGGTGAGGGGGCTCATCAAAAGGAAAAATGAATGAGAGAGACGTAGCTGTACAGTCCCATTTCCTCACATTTAATCTAAAAGACCATAAAAAGTACTTATCAGACTATATACTCACATTAGAAAAGTAGCTCCATAATCTGTTAATTAAATCTATTGGTAAAATGTGTCTTTTATTAATGACATGGCAGAGTGACCTCTGGAATGAACTGAGTCATGTCCGGTTTCAGATTCACTGTTGGAGAATGTAAATCACCAGTACTCTTTATGAATCATAGCCCCTTTTATTCTCATTGAACAGGAAGTGTTGGTCTCATCCTCTGTCCAAACTGGTCTAATGAGCACAGCCAAATCAATCTAGACTCTCTGAATAAACATCCTTTTTGGCAACTTGATGTGTCAAGAAAAGTCCCACTGGCTATTTCAGATGTTGCACAATGATCAATATTTTACAGAATATTTACAACAAATGAGCTCCCATGTACTTGGAATAAAGATAAAAAAGTATTAACCTCTGTTTGCTGGCTTTTCCTCAGAGCGCTGTCTAGAAGACCATGAGTTGGTGGTTCAAGTCCAAGCCTCTATGAACAGCGACAGTAGATTCCTCTTCAGGAAGAACTATGCCAAATATGAATTCTTCAGAAATCCCATGGTAATTTATTTTGCTGCTGGCACTTGTTAACATGGAATGACATTCAGTGCACCTATTACACTAACTTTAGAGTTTATTAGCACAGTGGTCTCTGTAGAGTGCCCCAGAATGCATTTCTTCTACATTTTACACTATTATGACAACTGACTGGACTAATAAGATTTGTGTGACATGTCATTTTCTGTCATAAATTCCGAGCCCATAATTTTTGCCACGGTGACTTGAGATTCTCCCTTTCATCTCCCTCTGCCTCCCTCTTCCATCAGACATTTTTCCCGGAGCAGATGGTTGCTTGGTGCCAGGAAACCAATCGCATGATTCCACCATCTCAACTCCTGCAGGTACATGCACACGCAAAGATTCACATTTCTTCCTGCCTTTCACTTTCTCTCTCTTCCTGACATGCACTAATGTTAGTATATCTCAGAGTCAGCACGGACCACATAGTGTACAATCAAACTGACATACCTCACCTCTGACCCTTAGACACTATGTCTCGTCAGAGCTTGCAGTAATAACTGGTGTTGATCCCCTGTTGACACATGACTGTCTAGGTACATGCACCGCAAGCCCGACATGCATGATGAATGGAATTAGGCAGTTGGAAATAGAACATACAGTTCCTGACTTACTGTATATTTGTACAGAACAAATTCGTGCATGTATGTCATAAATTTTGTGTCTCACAAATCATCCAAATGCCATACCCTGTACAGACTGTACAAAAGACATAAAAATGCTAAATTTGGGAGGAGACCAAAAGGCCAAAAGAATCTTGTCATTTTGAAGAGCTTTGGTCTTAATGGATGGAGGGTTTACATAGAGTCTGGTGCTTTCTTCTATCATGTAATGGAGCTGTCAGAGACAGAACCACAAGTGGAATTCATCCGTTCATCCTTGCCACTCACAGAAAGCTTTTAACTCCCCTGCTGATCATTTCGATGTTACGCTCTGTTATGCTCTACATAGAGGCATCAATAAATGAATGGGGATGGGGTGAGCCAGAGTTGTGTCAGAAATCCCCAGTGTTTGACCTTTTCTAAACATAAGATCTTTGCACTCAATTAGAGTGCTGTCCAAACCCCCCAGTTTCTCAACCTGAGCTCTGCCAGGTGCCATATGTCAATGCAAAACGACAAGGTGTAGTGCCTCTAAAAAGAAAGCTCTTTGAGTTAACATGGCGTGTGAAAGTGAGCTCCATGAATGCCGGCAAATGTTCATGCATGAGGCCCATTGTAGAAAGTTTCCAAAACACTGGGAAACATGTGCTTTAAATATTGAAGAGTCCTCTGGAACAGTTTACCTTTGAGCCGCAAGCCACAAATTCCAAATCAGCTCTAATAACTTAACCTGCCGCTTCATGGTGTGATATTTTTGTGAAACATGAAAACCACAAACTCCAAATACTTGAGACACCCACAAGACAATTTAGGCTTGATGGGAGATGCCAATGTATGTTGATTCAGTGTATGAAGAGGATTTTTTTTGGCTGACACTTTGCATAACATGAAGCTTTGTTGCTTTACAATGTAAAACTGTCTTCAGAGGTTAATTACAGACACTGCTCACAACATAAATACATTTTGTTTATACTGTACATCTGTATATGGATGTGTATAGGCTGTAGTAGCAGTGTCTGCCATTACCGTGGTCCTGCCTCAGTATATAAGAATACAAAGCAAATGTCTGTGATTTCTCTGTTAGCTGCAGCCTTCACTTATCTGACGATTGCAGAGCGTTCAGTCTTCACATGTGATCCAGCAATCCCCCCTTGAGGCAGAGGGTCCCTAAACCTGAATAAACCTATGGACGACATCAAAGAGTGTCTAAATCCAAAATAAAGTGTGCTGATCATCTGTCTTACTGCTTCTTTTAGAACTTCTTAGCAACCAGTAGCTGTCCAGAGGTCCAGGGTTATCTGTATGTGAAGGAGGTGGGAAGAAAGTCGTGGAAGAAGGTTTACATGTTTCTGCGCCGTTCTGGACTCTACTGTTCAACAAAAGGAACATCAAAGGTAACTGCAAATCCATCCGCTTCCAATATATACTACTTTTATTGTTCATGTATATTTAGAATTGTGAATTTATCAGTTAAGAATTTCTTTACTTACTACTTTGAATTTTTGTTGTAGTGTCACTTAACCCTCCCCTCAAAGGCCTAAACAGCTACTAGTGCCCAAAATAATCTACCTTTGACTCAAAAATCCTGTCAATACATGCAAATAATGCCAGTGAAATGCGGTTTGGAACGTCTTATTTGGACATTCAGAGGCTGGAAACATCAAGTCATTTGGAATCACTAAAACATTCCATGTAGTTTGACAAATTAAAGAGGTTGTAGATGCTTGTTTTTTATGTTCAGTTGACTAAGCCATTTGGAAAATGTATGCATGCATGAATGAATATTGATAAGGTTTTAAAGCTTTAATGTAGTGGAATCTAGCGGTGATTTTGCTGCAACCCACTGCCCACCTCTCATTTCACTCACCCCTAAGGAGCCTGCTACAAATGTAAAACACCTCCATTGGAGTCTGGGTCTGTTTTGTCCCTCCTGGGGTTTTTGGTGATATTAACTCAGGTCCGCCCTCAAATATAATAGGTTGCATAATGCAGCTCACTACTAGATACAGTACAACCTGATGTAAAAAGAGGGAGGGGGAAATCCCCAAAAAACAAAGGTCAGCTCATTGTAAACATGTTTTTATATTGTCATGTGATTAGACAAAAATGGAAAAATAATTATGACTAAATTCCCCCAAATATCTTTTACATTGAACCTTTATGATGCATCAAAATTAAATGTCTGATAGCAGCAGGGAGCGTGGTTACTGATAGTTTCTTTGCACACATCTCAGTCTGATAATAAACCTCGAGGCTGTGTATCTGTGATATTCTGACATATTAATTATTTCTGTCTCCAGGAGCCCAGACATCTACAGTTACTAGCAGACCTAGAAGATAGTAACATCTTCACTGTCATCACAAGCAAAAAGCAGCACGGTGCACCCACAGACTACGGCTTCTGCATCAAGGTAAGTTATGGAAGTGAAGTATAGCTTTGAAATGAAATATTATGAACTCAGCAGTGACTGACATCTTACTTTGTAGTGTAATGAATATGTAAACTCTGTGGTCCTGGATTATTACTTGTGGTTATATTTTCTAAAAGTGCCACATTGACTTTAATCTTTTCTAAGTTTTTGAAATGGTACTTTTTCCTCATTTTCTCATGCTCATCAGCTGAGGAAATTCCATCAGCGATACTGATGATAATAGTGGCAGGCATGATGAGAATAATGTAATAATATGTAATGAGTAGCATATTATCTGATTTTGAAAAATGTCAATTGGCAGCCCAATAAAGGCCGGGGGGAGGTGAAGGAGCTGAGAATGCTGTGTGCTGAGGATGAACAGGGCAGGACCTGTTGGATGACCGCCTTTCGACTCTTCAAGGTACCAAAATGACACGGAAAAACACATTGCACTGTTTTTACTCATCTATTTCTGCTTTCATAACCAATCCAAAGTACATAACTCAGTGTGTCTCATTTCTGTTCACAGTATGGCATTATATTATACCAGAACTATAAGATTCCTCTACAAAGAAAAACCTTACTATCACACTTCTCAGCACCTGTGGTAACTGTCTTTATCCTGCTCATATTAATGCATAATAACATATTTCAGAAATGCTCCTACATCCTATATATTTAGAAATAGTACCGCAGTGTCTACATCCACTATTAACATGATGCATCTTTGTCTCCCCCTAGCGGAGCGTATCTGAGAACTCCCTTGTGGCGATGGATTTTTCAGGGAGGATAGGCAGGGTTATTGACAACCCTGTGGAGGCCCAAAGTGCTGCCATGGAGGAAGGACATGCTTGGAGGGTGAGACACCACAACAGTTTTTATGTTAAATAAAGCTTTTAAAATCCTGATAACACTGTTTCACGCAAAGCACAGATTGTTCCCCTTCTGTTAAGATGCAAAGTATGTTTTCTCCTTAAAAATTAGACTGACTGTAATAATCACTTCTGACCTTGTTCAGTGTGCAGCTGTTTTTACCTGCACAGATCGGCCTGTATTTTCCTTTTTTTTTTTTTTTTTTTTTTGAAGTGTTTGGGATGTTTATGGGTGTTAACTTTGAAGTAGTGAGCTTGTAACTTAAATATAAAAACTGTTCGACTCTGGTTTACACTTACTGCACAGTTCTGTCTGAGAGAAGAAGCACACACTTGGCATGTGTTGGCTGTATACTGCCTCTAGAATATTCCCACAGTTTTGTGAAGGTGTTGGGTGGATTTGTGTTTAGGGCCCAACCCAGAGGTCTCAAACATGCGGCTCGGGGACCAAATCCAGGCCTCCTACAGGATCCAGTCTGGCCCATGAAATGAATTTGAAAAGCAAAAATTACATTTAAGATATTAATCATTTTAGGTCATTTTCCACATACAGACCTATTGAATCTCGAGTGGGTCAGATAAGTAACATACTATCATAATAACCTATAAATACTCAAATTTTTCTTTTTGTAGATGTAACATTTTCATGTCATTTACTGTATTTATACTAAACAAACTATCCTTTCACAAAAACACAAACGTGAATATTTTGAAACATCTGAAGTGCAAGTTTACAAATATCCTCCCTGTTATTGTGTGTGTGTGTGTGTGTGTGTGTGTGTGTGTGTGTGTCCCCACTGTGATCTGTAAGTTTTAACTTGCATTTATAAATCATAAACTGAGACATAATATCGTTAAAATTGCACTTAGTTTCTTAAGAAATGTGTTTGTCCATGTTATTCACATTGTTTTAAAGGATAGTTTGTGGCTATTAAAATTTTCATTGCATAATAAAACATCGAGGAAAGTGTGACATTATAAAATATTATGTTATTTCAACGGTCCAGCCCACTGCAGATCAAATTTGGCTTAATGTGGCCCCTGAACTAAAATTAGTTTGACAGCCCTGGTATAACCTGTTTTTTTAAGTGCAAAAATGATAATGTGGATTTATTGTCATGGTTGTCATTTTAGTTCAGGGGCCACATACAGCCCAATTTGATCTTATATGGGTCAGACCAGTAAACTAATGCCCTATAAATGATGACAATCTAAATACACAACTAACAAATATCCAATTATCAATAAATACATAAATAACCTGAAAATCCATGAATAAACTTGAGATTTTAAAAGAAAAACAAGTGTAATTTAGAAAATATACCTGTTAATAAATGTGTTGTCTTTATAAGTTGCTGATGCATGGTATTGTTTTTAAAATGATACTACTTTTGCACTAAAATGATGAGAACATATTTTGTTGTTATTTCTAGGCTATTTTGCTATTATTTTACTGAGCCATGCTTCAGATCATATTAGGTTGAATGTGACCCCTGAACTCAAATAAGTTTGACACCCCAGCTTTAGTTCACCACACAGAGAAGTGGATTAAACCTAGAACAGTTCTGTTTACAACCACAAGCGAGAGATGTTGCATATTTTTGCCTTTAAAAAAGAACATTTCATCTAAATGTTCTTAACGGTTCGCAATGTTCAAAGTAATAAATATGTGAATTCCTGAGTGAAAAGGAAGCCAAATAATCAGATTTTTCCCTTAACAATTCTAAATCATTGCATATAATGTGTGTAAAATGACTGAACCGGTTCATGAATTAATCCCTGTTGTGTTTTCTGTATGTGGCATCTCTCTCAGAAGAGGAGTCAACGAATGAACATACTGGGTTCCCACAGTCCCTTGCACCACTCCTCATTAAGTTCAGGTAAATGCAATTGTGTCTCGGTTGTAACTCTCTGAATTAAATTTCTCAGTGTGTGAAGCCCCCAATTGCTGTCTTTACAGTTCTGTTTTTTATTTCCCCTGCAGTCATCCACATAGCTCAGTTGTGGTTCCACGGCAGGATAACCCGAGAAGAATCTCATCGCATCATCCACCAGCAGGGACAAGTAGATGGGTAAAGGAACTGGTGCTGCTGCAAAATATTAAGATAGCTGTGCACTGCAAATGATCAAAATCTTACCAAGTCTATTTTTTTCATTTCTGGTCAAAATATCTCACCACACTTAAAATAGGACATAATCACCTACAGAGTAAATTTTCAGTGAGAAATGAGTTGAACTTACTTTAGATCTTGAAAATCTTATTTCAAGAAATCTTACCAAGATAATTTTCACTAGTTCTATTGGCATATTTTTTTTACTAAATTACTCTGCCAAGGAATGGTGGAGTTATGTTTTTGCAGGCGTTTATCGGTCTGTCTGTTTGTCTGTCAGCAAGAAAACTTACGGACGGATTTGACTGAAGTTTTCAGGAAATGTTGATACTGACACAAGGAACAAATAATTAAATTTTGGTGGTGATCGGTGGGGGGGGTGTCACGTGTGTGTTTC